>STGP01013287.1:11772-21810 GCA_004918865.1 Caryocar brasiliense | reverse complement strand
ATCCAGCCTTGGACCCAAAAAATTTATCTCAAAAGAAAACTAATTTCAGGAAGTTTCAACAAAAAAAAAAAGAAAAAAAATTGTAATTGAACCTTATCCTCAAATCAAAACTCATGAACCGAATTTGCCTGACGACGAGCAAAAACAGCAACAACAACGAAATTTCGTGACTCCACCCGTTCTCTGTGTTGTGGTTCTCAAACCGATCCCATAACTGCAAACACTCATCCTCCCTCCTCCCTCAGCTTTTTAACACTCATCCCATAACTACAAGCCTTCTTTCTGGCTGCTACATGCAAAACAAACGCAAAGCTTAGAAGTAGGATACATGGTAGAGAGAGTGCAATGCAATTGATAGACAAGTAATCCCTGCAATACAATGGCAGATCTTTTGTTGAGAGCTCCTCCGCACTTGAGCTTCTCTTCTTGTACCAATATTTTCTTCTTTTCTTCCTTTAAACCCCTTCCCTCTCATTCTTTTCGTATTTCATCTTCTTCTTCCCAATATTCTCCTGGGGATAAATTTGATGTCATTTCCACCTCTGGTATCTCTTATTTATCTTTCTTGTTGCTTTTATCCTTAATTTTTCTTTTTAATACCAAAACATAACATGTTAAATACCAAGTTTTGGTCGAATTTAGTTGTTTAGAAATAATTATCATTTCTGGTGCTTTTTTTTGTTTGTTATGACAGAGTGCTCGGATGGTAGTGTTCTATTCACGTTTGGAGATGTGAGTAAGATCAAGAAAAATCTTGAGAAGGAAAAGCCCAAGCTTATTATTAAAAATGCCAAACAAGAAGTTACTGACAAGGATATTAGTGATTCTTCGAGAAAGCGAATTAAATTTTGCCGTAAGAACGAAGAAGAAAATGGGAGTAATCAAGCAACTCAAGCGCTTGATTCTGTTCATGTAACGGACGCGGTTGTTGCAGATGAAAAATCATCTGATGATGGTGATTTATCTGCCTCGGGTCCTAGTTTGGAAGTTAAAGGGATTGAGAGGATCAGCTATAGGATATTGACTCCAGTTAATCAATCCTCTGACCTTGACATTGCTCGGAAAGGAGAAACAAGGAGCACTAGTTTGGCTATTGGCCCACAGTTGGATATGGATTCACTCGAGGAACTTTCTGCAGAGGAAAGTGAGGGCGAAACATCATCGAACCACTCGAATGCTTCTTTGCTCAGGTCTGATATGGACGCGCCCCATAGTTTAGCATATCAGGATGTTGATGAGAATATGGTTGTTGAAGCTGCACATCTATTTGCAGTCAGCGAGTCTAATGATGTGCACATAGAGGCATCTGATGATCATGGTGATAAAAGCAATGTCATTGAATTGGTGCCTGAATTAACTTCATCAAAGACTGAAGCCTTTCTCTGTGAGAAAACTACACGCGATGGCAATGTTGGTAGCAAGGATAATATGGATTTTGAAGTCAAGTGTCTGTCTGGAGCTAGCGAGGATTGTGATGCACCTAGAGAGGGAAACCATGTGACTGATGATGATGGTGGTAAAAGCAATGCCATTGAATTGGTGCCCGAGTTAACATCATTGAATACTAAAACCATTCTAAATGACAACAGTATACTCAATAAAGCAGAGAATAGTTGGGAGAATGCGATTGATGGAGTTATGCAAATTTCTGGAGTCGGTGATGATCATGTTGGGAATATAGAGGCAAACGATTTAACTTATGAAGGTTGTAAAAGCAATGTCATCGAATTGGTGCCTGAATTAACTTCATTGCAAAATGAAGCCATTCTTGAGGAGAAAATTACCCACAATGAAGTGGATGCACCTGTTTGCAAGGATAAGATTCAGAGCTTGAAAATAGTCAGTTCTTCTCTCTATGTTTGACAGATAAGAAAAATGCGTTATTTGTATCTTACTGCTATATTCATGCCTTTGATTATTCCATACTTTCGAATTGTGACATGCTTTTATTTTTTTATTCACGGGATTATTTTTTTTGGAAATCTGAGGTATTTTAGAGAAACAATTTCCTTTTGGACTATGTCTGCTTTTCATGCTTTATTCACAATTGTGGTGATTTATGTCAGGACCTCAAGAAACTTAGCATTCTGTTTTCTTTGTAGTTAGATGATATTAAGCATTCATCAAATTGCAAACAACAAATTGCTGAATCTGATGAGGCACAGAGAAGTAGCAGCAATATAAATGTGTCAATTCCTCATCTGGCCAAATTGCAAACAACAGACATGACAATTCCTCATGTGGTGGAATCAGAAACAATTCAAGCTACTGTGAATATGTAAGCTGCCAGCTTCCTTCTTTCATTAGCTTTCCCGCAAATATTTTAACTCCCAATTTCTCCAAATTTTAGATCTGGGTGCCTAACAAGATGTGTTGTCTTGACATGAACAGTTTGTTAACATAGCTTCCTTGGTTCACAATTGGTAGATGGGAAAAGAGATTTCAATTATGTATTTCCTTTGTTTTGGATTTTTAATCCAAATCATTTTCAGCAATGATTTAGCAATTTTTGATGCAGAAGCTCAAGTAAAAAATTTCCTCTCTCTCGTGGTCATTTCAGCTCTTGGATAGTCAGTTTTGCCGGAAATTTTACCCAAAATTACAATATAATAAGTCTTTTTTATATTTGTATGGACTTCACTATCTTTCTCTCTCCTTCTTTCTTCTTCTTTTTTTTTTTTCTTTGAGAAAATGTACGTAAGATGTAGCAATTTTAAAATGAAATAAGTTAATACAACCAGCTGGAGTAACCGTGTGATGTGCACATTGATTTATCAATTATTCACTGTTCTAATTCTTGCTGTTATTTGCTTTATTTTTGAGCAGGGAAGAAATTCCAATAACTGGATTGTTCTTGTCTTCAGCTGCTGCTTTATTTCCGCATCCCTTTAAGGTACTTCTGCAATCTGGCCATAAGTCTATCATACTTCCTTCATGTATTACAGGAGTATAAGAATTTGAATTAATGTATGTACCTTCCATTGGTAAGCATAGGATGTACATGTGAACGAAGTAAATGCCAGAATAAGTAGGATATAGCTATCAATCTCCTAAGATCTTGGCTGTTGAAATACAAAGTAAGCTGACTACATGGGTGAAGAAACCGAAATGTTGATGAATCCTAATCATGCTTTTCCTAATAATCCCCTGCAAGTTTGAACATGAATTTGTGTATGGCCAACCCGCTAATAAGCCAAGATAATCGGTCCTTTATGTTAGTGAACAAATCTGCAACTGCTTGGACAGCTCTTGAAAGTAGACAACAGATTAGAAAAATTGACTAAAAAATTCATATCATTAGTAAGTTGGCTAATAGACATCAAGATAAACTGGAAAGAGGGAATGTGGAAGACATGAGAAAGTAAGAAAAAAAAAAAATTGCAACATCTAACAAAGCCAACATGAGTAACAAAAGCGTGAGTACCAGTGGGTAATTGGATGCAGAAATTGGGTGGACATGGTTCATAAGTGAATCTCAGCTAGGAAACAACAAATTTGATATCTGGCACTATTGTCTGTGATCCAAGGACAATAAAAGGTATTCAAAAGAACATTACCTTTTAAAAATGGACATGGAAGGATAACTACCTAGATTAAGGAGAATAAAAATATGCTTAAATTGTTCGTAAGGACAACTGAGAGATTAGTTTCTAGTGCTGGTAACAATGGCTAAGCAATGGATGCTGAACGTTCACTTGTGGAAGCACTGGATAGAGAACCCCACAGACAACTTTTCCAACCTTATTATAAGGAACCCCATAGAGTTCATAACAAGTTCATATAATAACTCAATCACCAGAATAAATGAATTTGGGTTGTTCCTGATACTTTTTGTCTCCTATCAAAGTTGGTTGTAGGAGATGAAGAGGAAAGGAGATATCTTCTTAATTGGGGGAATCGTAGGTAAAGCTTTAGGGGTGAGACAGAGAGAGATGCCACATCATTGTTTCTCTTCTTGTAGCGTGAAGGCATGAACTTTGCCAATAGCATGCCATAGTTCCTTGAGCATAGGGCTGAACAAAGAGCTGAAGTATCGAAACAACGAACCGAAAAGTTTGGTATTCGGTACCGGTACTGAAATACCAAAATACCAATTAAGCTCTCTACTGCTATGAATTCTATGAATTCTGCCAGTGTCCCAAGCTGTTTTAGTTGGCCCTCTGCATTAAAATCATGGATGTTTCCATAGGCGTCATCCCCAATAAAGAATCTAGTAGCACCATTGCCTTTTGCTACCAAAACCAATTGAGGCCCTTTTGATTTCCTGCAAAACCCACCGGGCAAGATAATCGCCAATAACCATATGAGGTCCTTCGAGATCCAGTAAACACCAAAATTCCAACCAAAACAACAAATAACAACATAAATGAGACCGATTTAGTTGCTGCAAATAGAAACCCAGTAATGAAAAGAATCCTTGTCATCCATCCTAAACCGACATTGATACAACTACTTTACTCCTTCCATAAAAAATTCACAAAAATAAACAAATAAATAGAAAATAAAATTAAAGCTATTAATAACAGGCATAAGCATACCTTAAAATTGGTACTAGTACCGAAATTTTTTGGTACTGCGGTACCGGTACTGAGCAGGATTTTTGGGATTTCGGTATTAGTACCAGTGCCAGAAAAATCCCTTTTCGTGATTTTGGTACTGGTACTGGCACTGGTATTGAAATCTTGATTGTATAGTCCTACTTGAGCATAGTTTGATTCTAAGAAAAAGAAAATCTGTAGTTCAGGCTTTAAAATATTTTTCATTACTTGTTCAGGGTCGATGAAACCTGCCAAAGCCTTGCACGATAAGTGAATCGAGGTATACTGAGATAGGAATCAATTTTGTTTAGAGGAATAAGAAGAAATGAAAAAATCATCGGTTGGTGTTTGAGAGACTGCTTGTTGGATAAATAGTTGGCACATTGGCTTGGTGAAAACGATCACAGAGATTGTCCCAAACGTGATGAGATGAATTTGAATAGATTATATTTTGAGGAAGAGCAGACTGTATGAAGTGCAGAATCCAAGAGGAGCAGCATGTCATGTTGATGTTCCTGTTGAGAAAAGATTGTCAAGTTTAGAGAAATAACAGAAATAGAAAAATCACCTTGGTGTTTTGAGAGATTGCTTGTTGGATAAACAGTTGGCACATTGGATTGGTGAAAATGATCATGGAGATTAATCCAATCTTGATGAGGTGAATCTAAATAGATGATATTTTGAGCAAGATTAGACTATATGAAATGCAGAATCCAAGAGTTGCACCATGTCATGACGATGTTCCCACTGAGAAAACGGTGGAGAGAGGATGAATCTTGCAGTGTGATGGACCCACCAATGGATCCGCATCTATTTTAAGTACATTGTGCCATTTGCTGAAAATGGAACTAAGTTTTGTAATTGTAGGGCATTTGAGAAGAGGGGAGACAAGAACAGGTGTGGGCATCTGAATGAAGTTTAAGGATGTAATGACCCTACAATTCATTTGAGGGGAACAAAAATGATGAAAAGAAAATAATAAAAAGAAATAAATAAAGTTTGAGGAACAAAAACAAAGTAAAAAAAGAAATGAAAAAATAAAAGAGATGGAATCCTTACCTGCTGAATATTTTTGTTAGGTTTAGTTGGATAACCTAAATAAATCATGCAGATTTATGCTTTGGGTCAGATGGTCTAATTATAAATGAGGAAGATGTTAGGTACTTCAGTACATCTACCAAGGTGGTTACCAAATTTGTTTGCATGTTTTCAAATTAGTGTGCAAGTGACATGCTTTTATTTGTGTGCAAACTATCTTAAACAAGAAAACTGAAATAAGAATAAATAATTTACAAGCAAAACAATAATAAAAAGCGAATAAATATGCATTTAATAAAAAATGTAAATACTAATTTATAAGAATTCCGCAACATTGAATGTAACCTTGAAATTAATAACATTGAAATTTAATATTGTGTGTAATAACTACAAACTAGATACGTGTGACCAAAGTTTTTAAAAAATAAAGATGAAATTAAATATTAATTAATTACCAAATTTGAAAAACAAAATCATTGATTGATCACTGATTAAAAATAAAGTTATTTTTGGCTTTTTCTCTTTTTACTTTATATGTATTTTTCTTTTTGTTCATTTTTTTTGAAAATAGCTACCGTCTAATTGTACAATGCAATTTAACCAAAGTTGGAAAAGATTATGTTAGAATAAATTAAATCGTTGAGATAAAACCAAATTGGAAATTAAACAATTTTAAAAAAAATCTTGTACTTTAATTAAATAACGTAGGTAAAATAATTTTTACACTTGAGATTAAAAAGGAAACTAAATAAAATAAATTTTAAAGATAATAAAAGACAAAAGTTGAAACATAGACAATTAAAAAAATCAAATTAGGAAGCTAATTGATACAACCAAATTAGGAAACTGAATAAACATCGTCAAATTCAAAACAAAATGAAATAAGAAACTAATTTAGGCAAACTAATTGATGTGAACAAATTAGGAAAATTATAAACATAATCAAGTTGTAAACTAATCAAAATTAAAATAAATTAAAAATTTAATTAAACACAATCAAATTAATGCAAATAAATCAGGGAAATTTAAAATAGGCATTAAGTTGATCCAAAATTAATACATTCCAAATTTATATTCAATCCCCCATTAATTATGAACCCACACAACTCTCTCTTGCCAGTTGTGCAAAATGCACCCTACATACAAGTTTTTCGTTCCTGTCAAGATTTTTTAAAGAGATTGTCTCAATGCGACACTTCCTCATCGCACCCAAAACTAGGGTTGTGAGACCTAAACATCCCTGTATGGCATGTTTCGCAAATTTAATTTTACATAACAAATATTATTAACAAGCATTAATTTTTTTTTTTGTTAATGAAAAATTTATTAGAAACTAGTGATATGAGATCTAAATTCTTTTTTGAAAAATTTAGTTGGATTTTACCATGATAAATAAAAGAGGAAGAAGAAGAGAAAAATGATCTATCCCTGCAGCTCTAATAGCATATCAACATTTGAACGAGTGTCCCCACCTCCCATTGTTAAACATATGATGCACATAAATAGAAAGTAAATGCAAGAATAGGTAAACTAATTCTGTCAAGAATAGTTGAGGCAAGTGATCATCGAGGATCATGCTAATTACGTGATCACATGATTGTGGTGTATAATGAACTCTGATTACACAAGTGTGGAAAATGAAATATGGATGATTTTCAAGAGTCGAGCAATTCCCAATAGGGAAGGAAAATTGAAAACTGACAATAAGGGTGGAGTAGGCTAGGGAGATCATGAAGACCAGTTTCAGAGTGGCATTAGCTAAATGTAAAGAAGAATTTTCCCCTCTGTTTCCAGTTTTGATGCAACTGGATAATCGTCTCCATGTATGTTTGAGAGCATTTTTCATAGAACATTTAAAATGATAAATGAGATTGTGACAGTTATTGAAGTTGTTCCCAATTGCTAAAGTTAGAGATCGGTTTGTTGTTTCCTTATCAATCTTCAAATCCATAAACATATGCACTTATACTTTTGAAGTTATATTCCCAGCTTATCTGCTAAAATGCTTGCATCTTCGAGTCAAATGCCAAATTCTGGATAAGCTTGAGAGTTTTGTTATGTAATATTGAGATTTACAAACAGTAAGTGATTCAATAAATAATCATTTCCAGGCATTGACAGGTGGAGAGGATGCTTACTTTTATAACTTGAACTGGCTTGGTGTTGCTGATGGTGTTGGGCATTGGTCACTTGAAGGTATTTCTCACACGGTACTGATTCTAATAAAGCTTCTCTGCTTTAGTTTTCTAAGTACTGATCTCATTTTGTATAGGCACATTTACATTCTCATATGATAATTTGGTTTAATCTCGTCTGTTGATTCTTGTGAAATGGGAAAAGAACTGTGAAGTAGGTGTTTCGCTAAAACTGCTAACATCTATATAGACTGGTATGCCTGGCATGTAGCAGTAAAAAGAGAAGCAACTATTTTAGCTCTTTTAACTGGTAATCTGAATTTGTTACTAGTCTAGAATATGTTTGCAGAGGAAGCTGTAAACCATTGATTGATTTTGTCAAGCACTGGAATAATTCTTTGATTTATGTAATGAAAAATCCATTCTTTTCGTGTTATATTAATTTCTAGTAATAAAGCATTGCAAAATGGCAGCCACTGTAAAGGAGCATTTGATTTGAGATCGCTGTAAAGCGAAATTAGGTTCAGGGTCTCTTCTTTTTGGCTTCTATTTGGTTAAGAAGGTAAGTATTTGCTGTTAAGGAATAAGAGACGGTCCAATTGTGTGGAAGGTAAACCCATCTGTTGAAAGCAGTGGAGCACTCCCCTGTGTATGTCAAGATAGAAATCTTAACAGCCACTTCTTGTCTTCAATTCTACTCAATGTCATCGTTTGGGCAATTTTGGAAGAGTAATGCTATATCCGCATTCAAATCATTGGAATATCTAGAATAGGAAGTGTTGATTAGTATATCAATTAGTATTAGCATAATTATAGGGATTACTAGAATGGTGGAGATATGATTTTTTTTCCTATTTAGGATCATACAATGTATTTATAAATATTGTAATTACATAAATAAAGAAGTCAGATTTTCTCTCCCAAACTTACACTTTTCTTGTTTGTTGAGAGGTAGGGAATAGGGCTTAAACCGGAAGTCATTTGATCTCTATAATGAAGAGGGCAAAGAGTCCAACATTTCAAAAGGACATCAAACATCTGCATCTTGGATTCCCCTCCTTCCACCACCTTGATTCTGCAAACCAAAGGCACTCTTGATGTAGAACATGAAGGAAAAGAATAGAAATTAACTTAAATGGGAAGGATTAGAAGCTTTAGGGAAAATGCATGACAGAATCCAAGAGCACTTGAGGAATAAGGGCAAACAACAGTAATTTAATTATAATCAATAGGTCAGCCTCAAAATTATTTTTACAATAGCATGCTCCTATATTTATAGGCATAGGAAGGAACCCTATGGAGTTCTAAATAAGTAAACCTTCTGATTAATATATATGTATAATGTGCTAAATTAACTGTTAGTATTCTAATTAGTATTAAAAAGTTTTTGTACAAATTATTTGATTGTTACCATTTTCCAAAGTAAAATATCGAACAGAAAATATCCTACATACTGGGACTCCTTTTTTATTCTCCAAACCTATGGCTACGAAGCTGTCCAGCGTTTTTCTTGTTTGGCAGGTCTATCACATGTGCCACACATGGTTAATTAATATACACAATATCATAAATTAAATGTTAGCATTTTAATGAATATGAAAAGGTTTTTGTGCAAATTATTTGTTTCTTTGTCATTTTTTTGAACTAAAATATCACATAAAAAAGATCTTATCTGGCAAGTCTATCACATGCACCACACGTGGAGGCACGGATTTCAGCATCATCAAGTTGCATCAATATCTTCTATTTATGGCTCTACATCAAATTAATTCTCTCCTGCCTTATGTTTCAGGGACTAATGCTGGAATATATGCCCAACAGCTCATACAAAACTGTAGGAAAATTGTTGCCGATGGAAGTAGCATTTCAATCGACCCAGCGGAACTTCTTAATAAAGCTGCTTTGGAAACACAATCTGCTGGAACATCAACCGCGTTAGTTGCTTATTTTGATGGCCAGGTAAGGTCTTAGTGGAATCTGACTGTGAGATATATTTATATGTTTCCTTATAAGGTATTATTGTATTTTTATATTGCTCTCTACATAATAAAGAGGCTGACTTAGTTTGGGTTGAGCCACATAAACACTTCTTGATGGTACTAGATCAATTAGAGCAGCTGTTTATTATTTATTATGGAAGTTGCAATTTCTTCCAATTCTTGTCGGCGACAATGTTCTTGGTTATGTAGATGCTTTCTTTTTTTGTTTTTTGGTCCACAATCTCTTAGATATTGAAGGGAGAGCTGTGTTGATTCCAGCATTTGCTGCTTAGGTAAGAACTGATCAAAGTGTTTGCTTTTGGTTGAATACATTAACTACACAAAGGC
>STGP01013187.1:0-11877 GCA_004918865.1 Caryocar brasiliense | reverse complement strand
GGACATGTAATAACATTTTTTTTTATACTGACATTATGTAAAACAAACAATTATGTCAAACAAATAACCAAAATGCTCGTGAAGCTGAAATGATGATGGTGAATTAAGTTACAAAATTTCTGGTTTCACTTGCCATGCCCCAGTGAATGGTATAAAGAAGGTTTTCTTTTGAAGGTCATGGTTAACATTATTAGAGATCATTTACTGATCTAGAAGCTCTTAGCTATAGGAGGTTCTGTTGCTTTCTTTAATGCATATGCTCAAAAATGACGATGCAGCATGATGACAGCAAGATTACAAAGGGTCTCTAAAATGTTCGTTGTCTTTGCTGTTAATTCCCCAACCTCGATTGAGCACATGTCCAATCATGAGAAGAGTAGTTGGAAGCTTGGATGAGTCATGGAGTAAATATGATGTCTGAGATATGTTTCAAGTTGGGATTGTGCAGATCTTGTTGATTGGGTATTTTGGTAATTATAATATTGCTGAAATATCAGTTTTTTTAGTTTGTGGCTATAGTTTAAAGAGTAAAATAAGTGTATTAGTGGTCTAGACAAGTTGATGTTATGCTTATAATGGAGAATGAAATGTATTCTTACAGAAATTGAGTGGTAAAAAGCTGTTTGAGTTGTTTTGAAGTAATCAGAGCCTTACGTGGAACAGGGAGCCTGGGTGCCGAAGACTCAGGAATACAGAGGATGAAGCGTAAAATGTTCCATAACTTACCAAAAAGAAATCTTAGCATCATTCTCTTTTCTTTCCCAAATTCCACCAACTGAACATAATCATTTTGCTGTGAGGTTGTTAAGAGTCAAAAGCTATTTTGTCTTGTCTCCTTGACCATTAGCTGCCAAATAAATTTGACTTTAACATCATGATGCAGGAGAAAAATTAAAGTAATTTTGTTTAATTAGGAAGTATAGTTTTATTCTATTTCAGAATTTATTTTATGTTCTTAGTTTTGAGTTATTCTCAAATAAATATAGTATTTCTATTTAGGCTAGCTAAGAAAGTTATTCCTAGTCTGAATTATTTTTTTCAGTATATAAAGAGGTTTGTAATAGCAATAAAGGCTTTTATTAGTCAATCATAATTCTTTTACAGTATTGTTCCCTGGCCTAAAGCCCAGATTATCAGCCTTTTGAGATGTGTTTTGAGATTCCAAGCCCTCTCTTTTTATTCTCTATACCTTAAATTTGGTCTGAATATTTTCCTATTGCATGACATTTAGAAGGCCTTGCGAAGTTTTCCATGTAGTTACTGCTTGGGCCCGTCAATTGAGAAGTTTAAACATGCCACTGTAGATTAGTATTACTGGTCATTGCTCTGCCATATAAGTTACCAATTGTTATTGTTGCTTTGCAAGCAAAATTCAAATTTAATACTTTAAACCTTAAAATTCATAAATCTCGAAACTTTTATGTAATTCTAACTTTCATTTTGAGTTTCTAATAGTTTGACTCTTATTGTTGCCTGGCTATGATTATTGTGACAGAATGCATATTATGACTTCTTAAAAAAAACATGGCTGTAACTTTCCTCAAGAATTGAATTTGTTTCTATTTCTGGTTGCAGGAATTATATCATGAAATGCATGCCTTGGACAGATTTGAACAAGACTACCGGCGTAAGCTTCAAGAAGATGATAACTCAAATGTGCCTCAAAGAGGTAACCCAAGGGTTGAATTTTCAATTTTGCATACATTGCTATTTACAGGTTCTCCTATTTCTAATTCTTTCACAAGTAGTTCAATTTTATTTAAAGGGCACCAAGAAATATAGTTTTTGAGTATGTATAGTTAAAGATGTCTTCAAGATTTAAAATAGAATGCGGATCTACAAGATCCTGTTCTTGAATTTCAGGAGTGTAAAGTTTAATATCCCTGATGCTTGAGGACTTTTCTTTTCTGCAACATTTAACCATGTTTGGTCTGGCCAGAGTCCAGTTATTAGACATTCCTATATTTAAGATGCTGTATCTTGCCCATACCTTGATTTGAAATTCTTTCTTGAATCTAGCATCTTCATTTCCCTTTAGCTGTTTTGGTCAGCATAATCCCCGACAGTGACCTAATTGTTTTACTGTTTTATTTTATTTTATTTTATTTTATGGGTAAGTAGGAGACAGCCTTCCAATTTTGAGAGCAGAGCTAAAGAGTCAAAGGAAGCATGTGAAAAGTTTGAAGAAGAAATCACTCTGGTCTAAGATTTTGGAAGAGGTACAAGTCGATAGTGGTTGTGCTTCTCTTTATGTTTTTCCAATATCTAATACCTTGGATTCATAGGTAATGGAGAAGCTGGTAGATATTGTCCATTTCTTGCACTTGGAGATTCATGAAGCATTTGGTAGTGCTGGTAAGAACTATGGCTTATAACGTGGTGGGGATTTGGGGCTTTGTTGCTCTGAGGGCCCTACGCCCAGATAATAACTATCAGTAGTTGGTCAAAGGCCTCTTACCTATAGTGCCTGCAAGGGAATGAGGAGGTGGGAGCAGAATTTTGTGCTGCTTCAGATTTAATGAACTTGCTTCTGGTTGATGAAAGGTCAAAATAATTCTATCTGACAAACTACAGCAGAGAATGATGTACTTGAGATATTTTCTAGAAGAGTGAAAAGAAATATTGTGAGTGATTGTTCACACGTAGCTGGGAAGGTGATTATTCTTTAGGGTGATATATGAAACTGAAAATAATTCTCTGTGAAGTTAATATTTAATAAGTTGCAGTAAATGATTAAGATGTTAATGAGCCAGGTTTTGCTGGCCTTTTTTTATTATTATTTTTTTTTATGTGCAGCTATTTGCTGGGTTCATAAATACAATGATGGCTCTCTTTGTCCCTAACTTTTTTGACCCTCGATAATTTGCAGATGGTGATAGACCAGTAGAAGGTACTCTGAACAATCACAAGAAGTTGGGTTCTGCTGGTCTTGCATTGCATTATGCAAATATTATTTCTCAAATTGATACTCTTGTGAGTTCATAATTTTCTCTGGAGTTTGATATTTTTCCACTTTCTCTAATTTAGGTGTTTGTTTTTGTATTTTCCACCAGCATGAATAGGGTGGAGCGTATTTCATTAGTTATTAATAAATGCATACAGGTGTCACGATCAAGTTCTGTGCCTCCAAACACAAGGGATGCTTTATACCAAGGGCTGCCACCAAGTATCAAATCTGCTTTGCGCTCCAGATTACAGACTTTCCAAGTTAAGGAAGGGGTACATATTTGACTCTTCTAGACATGAAATAACAGATGACTAGCGGGTCTTTCTAATTAGGTTTTCTACATTACAAGGCTGCTAGTCATGAATTCCTTCTAATTATGGTCCTAATTAGATTATTTGTCAACGTGTACATCTTTAACAGATGTTCTTCTTGCAGTTTTCAGTTGCACAAATCAAAGATGAAATGGAGAAAACTTTGCAGTGGCTGGTTCCAATTGCTTCTAATACAACCAAGTAAAATACTGATCTTTCTAAATTTATTTGTCCTCTTGGGCTGTGTTTGCTTTTCAAAGGTCATTTATGGGCCAATTCCTTCATTCCTAGTGGGGGAGGTTTTATTTTCTGGAAAAATAATACTTAGCCAATTGCATACTTAAAATTTCATAAGAATAAGTGTACAAGAAACTTTTGATGGAGGACCAGAGGCTCTTTGCCCATTTCTCATGTACTTGTTTATTAAATTTGCTTGTCACGCATATCTGAAATTGTGCTTGCTGTTTTTTGGTATTTTATTTGTCAGAGCTCATCATGGCTTTGGTTGGGTTGGAGAATGGGCAAATATAGGGTGAGTTATGACGTTCAACATGTCCTGTTTTTCTTCCCTCATTACAATACTTGTGTTAAGCTCCTCTGCTCAAAATCCTTTAGGTCTGAGGTGAATCGGAAACCTTCTGGACAGACTGACTTGCTCAGAATTGAGACACTACACCATGCAGACAAGGAAAAGACAGAAGCCTATATTCTTGACTTGGTGGTTTGGCTTCACCATCTTGTCACCCAAGCTAGGGCTGGAAATTGTGGAATTAGATCTCCTGTGAAATCTCCAATTCGGTCCCCCAACCAGAAGGCAATACAGTTATGTTCCAACAAGCCAAGCTCACGATCCTCAATCTTGACGGTTGAAGATCAAGAGATGCTTCGAGATGTAAGCAAGAGAAAAAAGACACCTGGGATAAGTAAGAGTCAGGAATTTGATACTGCAAAAACAAGGCTAAGCAAACATCATAGGCTGACTAAGAGTAGTAGTCACTCACCAATGACTGAGACTAAGAAAGATCCTTTTCCAATTAGGAGGCCATCTTCTGTTCCTGTTATTAACTTTGATATCGATCGCCTCAAAGCATTGGATGTGATTGATCGAGTGGACACAATTGGAGGCCTATAGTTGTGCCAATCTGGCAGATCAAGATGCAGAGGTGAAGGTGGCTGTGCCTATGATCAGGGTTAAAATCCTTCAAGCTTATATGTTGTTTGGTTCCTTTGTTTGTGATGGACAGGGAAAAGAATGTCGCCAAGTTGGCATGTGGTGCGTGATGGGTGATATATGTTAGTTATTGCCTTTTTGTTTGTGGGAAACTTGAGGGGACAATGTGTTGCTGGGGGGAAATATAATTGTTATACAGGATATGAGGGCCATAGTTTTCACTAGTTTCATGTGTATAGAATGCTATAATTTATTTTATAATTTAAAGTTCCAAGCTTGGTTCCGTTTCTTTTATATTTGTCGCATTTCTGTAATGCTTTGTTTTTCCTTAAGAAATGTACTGGTTTCTGCTTGTGGGTTGTGGTTCTGCATCTAGACATAGATTTTTTTAGGTGGATTCATTTGGTTCGTTTGATTACGAAAACCTTATCATGTCCTGTCGGAAGGTCAAGGAAGTTTGTTTGAGCCAGATGACGAAAAAGGGTACCGACAATCGTTGCCCAGTGAATGGCGGCAAAACTGTAAAATATTTTATTCTAAAAAAAAGAGGAAGTTTAAAACAATCACATTTTCTTTTAGAAATTGAATGCAGTAAATTAGTAGAGGTCATCTTGATGGCCCATTTACTGGAGCACTTTCAAACTTGGTGAATCGGCAGTGTGGACAATCAAGGAAGAAAAAACACTTAGCATAAGATAGTCACCTGGGTTTGTTTGATGCAGTCAAGGATGTGGAAATTCATATTATATCATATTTGTTCACTTGATTTTCATTAAAAACTGTTAAATCTAACTTTTTGAGTTTTACATTCTATTGAATTTTATTGGTGTTCGATAATTGTTAATTGATTATTTAAATTAAATTATTAATTAATTTAAAGTAAAATATATTATTATAAGTTGATAAAATATTTAATTATGAAGTCATAATATTATTAGAAGTGTATGCGACTTTAATTCACTAGGTTATAAAAGAATCTTCCCTTATAGAAAAAGTGAAGTTGAAATATAACTCGAAAATTATATAGAAAAAATAATAAGTTTTTTATAAATAGTGTATCCATAAAATTAGTAATATTTAAAAGAATTACCAATAATCTCATAGGACTTAGATCGTTGACGTTGAAAATACACTATTTGTCTTCTTTTGACGGATAATTAATAGCATTCGCTCATAATTGAAACTAAAGGTAAAAATATCCGTAAATTTGTGAATACAAACTATTCACTAATTATGTTTCTGCTGCATGATTAGTTTGTGTCATTATATGCTTAAGTGGTTATGTGTTATTTTTAACATTGGTACTAAAGCCAATTTGACTTCAATTCATAGATAAATTAATTTTCAACATAATTAAAATTTTTTAATCAATTAAAAATATATGTTAAAAATAGATTAATTAATCAAGGTTAATTTTTAACTATTTTTTGGTAATTCACACACCAAATGAGACAGTGTGCGTAACTCCTTTTGCAAAAAATAATCAAGAGACAATGCTCGATGAAACGAGTCTACTAGTGACATTGGTGTTGCCGAAAACTGCCTCTGTGGCAATGTGTGGAGCTCACGCTCCTTTGTGGAGTGTGAGACACATAGAAGGCGTTGTAAACAAGTGTAATAGTACGGAGGAAGATGGCCATCCAAGCAAGAAATCCTTCAATCGACGATCGGGGAGGCACTTATTCGTTGCGTCTTGCCTCCCCGATGCCGATGACGCCTCCAATCAACATTGGGGGGGTCACTGATTTGTTCAAAAAAACTAAGGATTGCGTAGTCATTCCCAAATGTGTTTCTAAAATTTTTTCCAAAAACAAAAATCACAATCTTGGTCGATTTTGTTTGATCGACACCCAAATTGATGGCAACAGGCGACGATTGATGTCGCTACTTGATGATTCGAACTGGCTTCATTCGACAAGAATTGGTTCTTCGTCTCCAATCGTGCTGCTTCAAGAACCAGAAATGACGAGTTGCGACACTGAGGCTTCTTCGATTCGGTGTTCTTCACCGCTATCTGGCATTTGTCACTGTGGGAAGGGTGTTTGCTTTGGTTGCGTAAGGGTGGGGATTCATTCCCCGACCTATAAGTTGCCTCAATCATGGTGGTTTTGGTTGCGCGAGGTTGAAGCACACGACGGAGGCAAAGAAAAGGACATTTGGCTCAATTAAGAGGAGATTCATTCTCCCGAGGCTATCGAACGGTGAGATAGAGTGACTGATGTCGCCGCATCATCAGTGACTCCCTAGGGTGGCGAATCGTGGCTCACCGCATCAAAAACAACTTTCCACAGTCACGTCTACATGGTTAAAGTTCGTTGGCAATCCTGTAAATAGTGTGAATAGTAGCCTTAAAAAAAAAAAAAGGAGGTTCAAGCGAATGGCTAGAGAAACATTGATCAATTGGACCAAATTTGCTTTGTGTCTAGACTACTCATAATTTGATAATGGGTTATATCATCTGTTAACTAATTCTTGGCATTTTAGATTTCTTTTTGTATTCATTGATACATGTTATTATTTGAGTGTGAGTTATAAATTTGTTTTATGATGATGCATAATTAATTTATTTAATTATGAAAATTGTCATAATTCTTAATAAATTAATTAATTAGATAACCTAATTAAAATTTTTGCATATATATTGTTTATAATTGTTATACGAATTCAATGATGATGTGTTCCTAAAAAATTTAAAAAGATAAATTTGTTGCTTCAAGAAAAGTTTTATGGAAATTTATTTTTCTTGAAAGACTAGTTCTTTTAATTGGAGGAATTAATTCAAGAAATTGTTTATTTCTACTTATATCATGGGTGATGATTATTAGTTAAGCAAAATTTTTGATCTTATGGTATAAGTGAGAATATATTATTGGGATTGATTTAAAAGAGTTAAAAACGTGCCTAATATTTGTCGTTTACTTTGATCATATGTAGTAAAAGATGATATCTAAAAACATAGTTGTTAGCTTGACGATAAGAACTATGATATATAACAGAGAAAGATTATATATCTCCTTAATGACTTAGAGGTTCTGGAAACTTTGCTCACTGTAATGATCTAGCCTGAGGTGGGTATCAGTGCCCAAGTTCATCGTGATATAGATGTCTATAATAATTGGATCAAGAAAGATAGATGTGTATACTTTATTTTACTAAGTAGCATGCACAATGACATAATTGGGGGATTTGAGAATTGCCCCACTGCTATAGAAATGTGGAATTAGCTGAAAGTTACATTTGATCAAATATCAGTTACAAGACTTCATGCTTTGAATTTGAGATTTCAACAGTATATAATTGATCCTAAACATATTATGCCAAAACATTTTCGAGTTATGTGTTCGATGATTAAGGATCTTAAATGAGTTGGTGCTATTTTAGTGATGAACAACAGATTCTAACTGTGATTTGTTCACTCCCAGACTTTGAATTGTCTTAGATAAAGCTCCTTATAACTCATAGCAAGAATATCAAGACCTTCAGTGATATATCACGACACTGAGTTAAAGGCTGAACACCAAGAGGTGTATAAAGTGGTTGCTTATATGGCCTATATGGGGAAATAAGGAGCATAAAAGGGTAGGCCCAAACACATGAAGAAGGATGAGGTTATTAGGAAGCCTATTAAGAGCAAGCTGGCCAAACAAAAGAGGGCAAGGCGTGTAAAGAATTCACATAGACTTAAGTGCTATAACTGTGGAGAGAAGGGACATACTTCTCTCAACTCTATTTACAATTTAGTTTGTGCACATGTATTAGTTGCTAAATTTATTCTTGATTAGATTGTTGACATAAGCACAAACAAATACATCTGAGATATAAAATTTGTTTTATAGATTACTATCGAGTTCTGGTAGGTTTTTAGTATGTTACTTTTGGAAACGATTTAAGAGAGGATATCCTTGGTATAGTTTTGTACTAATTAAGGATGCGTAATAGTTATGTGTTGCTACTATATGATGTACTTTATGAACTCAGGATTCATTATAATCTATTTTCAGTTCTAGCAATGGTTTCATTAGGATATTCTTTTTACATTAGTCATGGTAGTTTGCATATTTATTATAAGGGATCATTATTTTGCATATGGTGTATTAAACAGTGGTTTCTTTAGTTTGGATTTAGATGATAATAAGTTAGATTTTGTTTCCATCAGTATTTCGTGTGCTAATTTTAAATCTATTTTATGACACTTTAAACTTGGATACATTATACAGGATAGGAAGAACTGATTAGTCAAATGGCTTATTAGAGCCTCTTATGAAAATCAACATTGCTATCTGTGAGTCTTGCTTATCAAGAAAAGTAAGTAAAAAGCCTTTTGGTAAGATGATTAGAGCCAGTCGTCCTTTGGAGCTAGTATATTCAAACATTCGTAGTCCAATGAATGTATAGGCATAACATGATGCATATTATTTTCTCATATTTATTTGTCTAATAATTCAAGATTTATTGTGAGGAAAAAGGAATATATAAGTAGCTAATGATTCTTGAGGCACCATAACAAAATGGTGTTGCTAAATGGATAAATTATACCTCACAAGATATGATTAGGTCCATGATGATGCATGCTAATCTTCCAATTAAGTTTTGGGGAGATGTTTTGTTGATTGCTACCTATATACTTAATTTAGTATCTAGTAAGTTAGTGCCTTCTAGTCTATATGAGTTATAGACTAGGCGTAAGCCTAATTTAAATTATTTACAACTATGTGTGACAGCTGGATTTGTTCACAACCCAATACAAAAGCAAATAAACAAGTGTTCATGAGATGTCCCGAACATTGGAAAGGATATGTAATGTATCATGAATACCTAGATGGGGGATGAGAGAAACTAAATTTTGAAATGTAGAATTCATTGAGGATGAATTTCTAAGTATATGTGAAATATGAAAGGATTTTTACTTATATGAATTAGAGACTCCACAATTCTTTAGCAAAGGTGAGGAAATTGAAACTGTCGTGTCACCAACCAAATTTAAATACTAATTTACATATGTTTGGGCCTTAAGTCATATTATATATATATTTTTTATTACTAAGCCTTCATCAATGGTCTAATTTAAAAAAAAATATCATAATAGACTTTACATTCAATATAATTCATTCATAATGAGCTCATTGGCTTGACTTTGATATGCATTTGGTTTAAGCTTTAATTTGGCTAGTAGACATTTATTTGCTTACTCAATTTGATATAGACTTGATATGTTCTTAATACATCTTTTGACTAGTTTAATGAACATATGATGCATACATATAATAGTATGATCATAAGCATTTGGTATGTCATGCAAACATGCATTTAAGTTCGGACTAGACATTCCTGTGTTTTATTTGGACATATTGTAGCAGCACCCTATTTAGATCTTTGGATCATTTTGAAAACTTTAGATCCTTTAGGTCACCCTGGTTTGGATCTTCAGATCATCCTGTCTTGATATGAGCTTATTACTCTAATTTATGGCCTTTGGTCAACCTTGGAGAATTTATTCTCACCTTAGAAGGAGTGACTTTCTGTGCATCATTCATACATTTTGCATTCATTATTTGATATGATACTATAATCTTGAATTATGATTATTATGCTATGAAACTCTAAAATAAGACTTTGATCTAGTATCTCTAAATATAAAGGCTCTATTATGCTTGACCATATGATAATATTGTTCTGAATCTTGATTTATGTTCTGAAGAATGCTTAGCATGTTTTGATGGATTTTATACTTTGTCTCTGTTTAGATTATATGATGTGGATTCTAATTTGAATATATTTTGTTATGTTTGACTAAGCAAGTGGTAAGTTTGAATATATTTCGAAATACATAATTATTTGACATATTGATGGCTTGTCATGTCATGATTTGATTATGCAATGACTTAATTTTGTTATGTTTGTCAAGTATCCTATAATGTGAATTGGTTATGAGATAGTTGATTTATTATGCATAAAAGTATGTCATATCTGCCATATTTGTTTGTTATTTGTTTTGAATAGTTGAGTAGTCATAACCTTACTTGATTATCTTGGTAAGCTTACTCAATTTTACAGACGGCAGTTGAATGACTATTCAGGTTAGTAAGAGGAGCAACAAGATTAGGACTTTGATTATGCGACATAGAATGTGCGAAGAACACGTAGATATGATACCATTGCACTACACTTGCATATAAACTTAGCAGATTTGTTTTGTTGTTAAATGCATCTCTATCTTTTCTCATGATAAATATAAAAATAGATGAAAAAACATGATTGGTTAAATTAATTTAATTTTTATCTTTCTTTATAAATTTGATCAAAACATCTTTATCATAATAATAATATGATTATTTTAATATTAACAAAATATGATATGACATCACATAGGACACGTGGCAATTCCTTGTTAACCACTTAAAATAATTTTTAAATTTAATTTATTTTACATATGACAGATTTTGATTGGCTTAGAAAATTTCTCATTTTACACTAATGTTTTTTCTAAGTCACTTATAAGTTAGAAAATTCAGGATATTAATTATTGAATAAAAGTTTATTCCCTTATACTATGCCAATTTTTAATATAAAAGAAGTATTTGGAGAAGTTGAGTTTTGGACATTTTAATAATTAAATAATTTATTTCCTTATTTTTATTATTTGTCACCAAACATAGGATTGAACTTATCCTATCCTTATGATCTTTTATTCTATCGTATTTTCTTGTCTAAATAGTGTTACCAAACAACACCTAAGTCCTTGATAAAGATTAAAAGTCAATGTCAAGACCTCTTCCCTAATTAAATTCTAACACTTAGCAATGTTATTGTTGTATTAATTTCTATTTGTAGGATAGTTTCATCTTTAAGAAAGTTCAAACCCACAAAGTGTACTTCATAACATGAAGCTACATGAGTACTTATTATAGAGTGACAATTTTTGTCACATTAAAAATCAAATGCCCTACATTTCTTATTTAAGCATTTGAAAGTGGTTTTTAATGTGTCCCCAATTCAATTTGGCTTATTTGACCCGTAAGAAACTTTTATAATCATAAATAATCATAAAGGAATTGTCTAATCCTAAATAGTCTCGAAATACATTCACAAGTCATATGGCTTGGGTGGCGAACCTCTTGTGAGTGAGCTCCTTCCAAATATGGCAATTTAATCCACCCTTCTGCCTCCAGCACTGCCACGTGTCGCCAACGTCGTCTAAATTTTCGATCAGGCGCCTTCACTTTGCCGTGGTGTTGAGAGTCGAGCTGCAGAGCTCCACCATGTTGTGTTCGACGGGAGACACCTGAGCTCAATTTAAAAAAGGATGCGGTTGTGTGCAGTGGCCTCCACTTCACGTTGTTCTATGCTGGGTTTGGACACCAATTTTAGAATAAGTCTAAAATTATTTATGACATTTAATGCATTATTTTTTTATATTTATTATTTTTTTATATTTATTCCCAATTTAA
>STGP01013133.1:0-11726 GCA_004918865.1 Caryocar brasiliense | reverse complement strand
TAATCCTTCTCAGTTAACTAATCGAGTACTAATATTATATAAAATATATGTATAATTATTTGTTAAGATTCTTTTAACATTTTTTAAAAAATAAATTATAAGATATAAAATAAAGAAAAAAACACATAATATTTATGTGATTTAATTTTTCTCGGACAATATGTCATTTAATGTTTATGAGGAGTTGCATATTTAAGGATTTTTTTAAAAAAGTTTTTTAATAATTCATAAAAAGTTTTGATTATGGTAATTCCCTAACCGCATCACAAGCTTACAAAAGAAAGAACGAAAGAAAGAAAGAAAGAAGAAAAAATGGTAAATCATATATTGTTAAACATAATTATCATAACCAGCATATATATGTAATTAACAATGTTATTCATAAGATGCAAAAACCCAGAAAGCAAAACGGAGTCTCCACTGAAATTTCCCTTAACCAAAGAACCAAATGTTACTAGAGCCCATCTACACTTAACCTTAAGCAGCTGACTAAAACAACTCTCTCTCGTCTCTCTTATCCTAGAACTCCAATTTTTAGTAGGGCTTCTGCTTGATCAAATACCTGCTCTCGTCATGACCAGCTTCTTCCCGTGTCTGACATTATTAATGGGCTCCGTCGCTTTGTAAATGCTAACGAGAGACCTATATACCTTCTTCTCCTTCTTCTTCTTCTTTGGCCGATCAACCACCTCCTCCTCCTCCTCCTCCTCCTCCTCCTCTTCTTTCCCAAATATCTCTTCAATCATCTTCTTCGAAGCTATTTCCTCTTGGCTTCTTCTTCTTCTTCTTCTTCTTCTTCTTCCTCTTCTTCTTCTTATTCTGTCATCATCACATTTAATGCACTCATGCATCTTTCGTCGCTTCTTGGAAACGTTGTCAATGCTGTCATAGTCTTCGACTAATTCTTTGATGCTGTAACTACTGTCTTCATCGCTCAGCTGCATAAGCTGGTGGGCCGCTGCTGCCATCTCCAAGTCCGTCCAGGCTGCCTTGACATGGATCCTACACAGAGCTTCACATTCTTCTTCCATTATTGACATATTCATATATATATGTATCTCATCAAGAAATCAGATTAAAGACACAACAAAGTAATCAAAGAAAGGAATACAGATTTATTGTTTCCTGGGTTTTTGGCATTTGTTTTTCTGGGTTGGTCGTTGTTGTTTCTGGGTTTTATGGGTTCAACTGGCGGAGAGCGCGTCTAAAGGGGACGTGTTGTTGTATGAAACTGCAGCGTTGGTGCCTATGAAGATGACTGGAAGATGCGTTCAGCTTTCGGGCCTCTTTTTATAATAGCTTAACTTTTTCTTTGTTCTGATGCTTCCGTCTATATTGATACATCTCGTCTTGGATGCTCTTTTGACACATGATTGTACGACTGTGGCATGATTAACCCTTTGACTTGACCCATTTGCTAATCAAACGGCTTCAGCCTCTTCACTATGCTGCTTGCAGTTGTAACTTTATTTTGTTTGTTTTTCTTTATTTAATGAGGCTTCATTAGGAAACAAAATATTTGTTTTTTTCTGGGACACGGTCATAGGAATGCCTGCGGGCCCAAAGGATTGACTCTGACTTTAATTTTTTAAGGATATTAAAAATATTTTTAAACTAATTTTTATATACTTAAATTAATTTTTTTATTTTAATTAAAATTAAATTTTTTTATACATAATTTTTAGTATCTGAAATTACAGTAATTTTTAATTAATTTAAAATTAAATTATAATTAAATTTTAAAAAATATTTTTAATATAATTTTTTAATTCTTAAAATTTAAAATCAAATATTACTTAAAATTACTGAATGACTTTCTAGTCCAACCAGTGCCAACCCACAAATTTAATCCTTGGCTGCGAAGCAAAATACTGGTGTCTGGGACCCACTAACCCAAAAGATGGGTTTTGAACCATTGGATGTTTGTACGTTGATCTTTGGGTTGATTGATTGTCCATTGTTTTAGCAGATATGTACGAGTTTGATTGGACCCAAGTTTCTATTTTCTTTTTCTTTTCTTCCTTTGGAATTTTGTTAATCTTGTCTGGGTGGGAAATTGATCGCATCAGGGATGAAATTTCAACCCTGGAGGAGACAATTTTAAATGGTCTTAAACAAGTCTTTGCTGCTTTTCAAAAGAAACAAACCAAAAAATAAACGAGTCTTCGCTGACCGTCTCTTTCAGGAAGGCTGAAGCTCTTTTCGTTCTTAACAGGTCTTTTGTTTGCTCTGTTTAGGGTTGTTATTCATTTTTTTTTTTTCTCTTTTCCTTGTCTTCGTAATTCTCTATCAATTTTTAGCAAGGAATACAGGGGCGCAACTAAGAAGGTGATTACAGTATCATGGTATTGTACCGGTGGTGGTGGATGTTGATTGTGTCATTTAAGGCATCTCCTAAAACATACAACTAAATAGAATTACAGGACATGTTTAGACAAAGACAAAACAGGGCATATATGTTAGGTTAGTTTGGTGGCTTTTACTCTACGGCAACAAAAAGGTGATTCAAGGCGGATTCAAGTAATGAGTTGGGGTGTGATGGGCTTTTAGACCATCAAGGTAATACAGTAACCCCATTTTTTAAAAAAAACAAAAAATCGTTGAAAAGAGAAGTTTTGGATTATGACACAAAGAAAGTGAAATGGGTTGACAATTTGAATGTTTTGATTTTATGGAGTTTGTTAACGCATGGATGCAAATGCATGACAAACAAAAGCCCAAACAAATATAGGCTTATCAGTGTTATACATATGGGCTTACCACACATTTTACTCGCATCTCTTCCCTGACACCAGTTCCATAAAATTTTGCACCCAATTTCGATACCCAGAACTTTGCGTTACAGCACCTAGTCTCGAAGATTGCGCCACTTCATCCATTCCGTTGAAGTTGGTCATATCCCATAAGATTCTACGCCTTATTATATTCCACTGCAATTATTTCTTCCTGCCTACTTAAAACCGGTACCTATTTAAAAACTGGTTCCCTCTTGCAGTCGCATATCAAAAATGTTATGGAATCCACATTTTGGTGCAACCTACTAAACCTCAAAAGACAAAAAAATGAGCCCCTCTTAGTATTATTGCCGTGCTACGGCTGCTTGCTTCTGCGCTCCTTGATTTCTCTTTGCGGACAACCAATGAGAAAAGTAGAGACCTGAAACCGTTGAGGTCATATGTTGTACAAAAGTAAGGGTTTTTTGTCAGATTGAAATTTTTTATGTGAGCGAAGTACATCCCCACACAGACCAGCCATACCATGTGATTAAAAATAGTACTGAAGCGGAGAATCACACAAAAGAGCTGAAGAAGAACAAGAACAAGAACAGCAACAGCACTGCTCCGCTACTGCTGTGGACACAATGCAGAGAAACCACCCAACATTCTCCAAAGTCCTTATGCGCGACTTCGCCAATCAACTTGTAAAGCCTTTTCCTCATCCTCCTCTTTTCTCATCTCAGTTCCAGGTTTTGTTATTCATGATTACACTGAAATATTCTTCTCTTTTTTTTCTTTTTTCTTTTTTTTCTGTTTCTTGTTTACTGCTGCAGAGGGTACCCAAAAAATTTGTGAGCAAATTCAAAGAAATCATGGAAAACCACTCATTCTACCTGAAGTCCCGCGCAGGGATAACAACTCTGGTTTCAGTTACAAGGAAAGAGGAAGGCCATCATTTCTTCAAGCGTGGATGGCCTGAATTTGTGAAGGTTCATGATTTGCGGGAAGCAGAATTTCTGGTGTTCAATTATGTTGGCAACAGAACCTTTGAAGTTGTGATATACGCTCCTTCCGCCTGTGAAAAGGAGATACAGCTTCAAGAGAGTTTCCCTGGAGCCAGTACTTCAGCTACAAGAAACGCATTAAATTTTACCAGAAAGCAAGCTGCTAAAGCTCCCAGGCAGCCAAAGAAACCTCCATTTTCTCACACAACTCGTGGTCAGCTCTGTCCCTCTTTGCCTCTCTTTTTTTTTTTTGCTTTTTTCTTTTTTCTGCAATTTACATTTTTTTCTCCTGTTTATAATTATTGACATTTTCAGCTCTGTCACTTGAGGTAGGTAGGGGTGTCAGGGGGCTGTATCAGGTTTGGTTTCACTATTTTTTTTTTCACCCGATTCATATTTTACAGATTGCATATATCATAATCCGCATTCACATACGGATTGAGTGAATTAAGAATTTCGTCCACAGTGTTATAGCATCGATTTGTCACCGGCGAAGGGATGTGATGTGATCTTCACATCTGAAAATTATGCACGAAATGTTGTGCTGTTTGTCTAACAATATTTTTTTATCGGTTTTCATGCAGGTGAAATTGGCGACGGGGAGAGAGTTGTTGAAGGGACTGCACAGTCAAAACAGCTTTCTTTGCATTGCCAAAAACATGATGAAGTTGGTCATTTTAATCTCTCAAAATCGCATTGGTTTTTACCCTTCCTCAATATTTCCGTATCATCAGTAATGTCGATTTAAGTTTAACTTAATTATGGTTTACAAAAAAAAGTTGTATAACTTAATTATAATATATCTTGTCACATTTACAGCAAATTTAAAATATGAGTCTTTAATGAAAATTTACAAAACCAATTAATTTTGATTACAAGAACTGTAATTGGACTTAATGAGTCTTCTCTTTTATGTTTTGACACTTGAAAAGGGAAACGAAGATGATGAAGATTGCGTGATCATGGATAGCTTTCCGGGGCCAAAAGGACTGCAGGAACTTGAAGGTCTGTAAATGCTTGTTGGGGGGGTGGCCGGGCGCGCGTTTCAGTTTGTTTATTGTTGTCAGAAACAAAAGTCTTATGTATATGTTTTGCACTTGTTAATAAGGTGGGCGAGGCGAGTATGGTGGTGGAAAACGTCAAAGGACTTCAAAGAAGCAAGCTTTGGTGGGACTGGAAAAACTTGAAGCTCTTAGGAGAGCCAGTGGATTTCGATCTAGGAATCCATATTTCGCTCTGGTCATCCAACCTTGTTATATCCCTCCAGGAAATAGATTGGTAACTTTAGCTTTAAAAATCTAAGTAGTTTCCTTGTTATTAAAAAGAAAATGCTGAATGTGTTGTTGTACTCATCACCTTGTATGATTTTTTGTATGCAGAATATGCCCTCGGCTTTTGCTAGGAAGTATATTAAGGCGGCTCAAGGCGAACTCACTCTCACTACTGCTTCTGATAAGCCAGGTGGAAAAGAATGGGCAGTTAAATACTCCTATGATGAGGGAAGAGGAAAAGCAAGGAGGAAACTTCTGGGTGGGTTGAATCCATTTGTGAAAGAAAATGGTCTGGAAGTTGGGGACGTTTGTGTCTTCGAGCTGATAGATACTAAGAAGATCGTGTTCAAGGTTTCCATATTTAAAGGTGAAATGTGAGGAAAGATCGTATGGTTCTCCGATGAAGTTGTTTGAAAGAAGGGTCGACTATTTACTTCTGTGAGTTTTTATGTACCTGTTTAGCTTTGTTACTACTAGGCTAATTAAATATGGATGTTCTAAAATGGCAAACGGTTAAATCTTGTAGCCAAACTTTCTTGTCAACCGCTGTAGCTACGCATATTATGATATTTTGTATCTGACAAACATTTCCTTTCCGTTTTATGCATCTTTCTGAGTTTCTATGGTTCTGTTTTTCCCACCCACTCGGGCATTATTTTTATAAATACCCTGCTCAGTGCTCTACTTTACCCTGCCAAAAGAGATATCATGCGTTCGTATTGCGAAATTTGACGATGATGATGATGATGTTGTGACTTCCTGTGTTTTATGTAACTAAATGAAATTTACACTGCACTGCATTTTACAAGATAGGACTAATTTTACATTTTTCTCCTAGCAAATCTGCATGCATGTTGTACCCATGGGGCGCAGACACATTCTTTGATCTTCAGCTGAGAACTGCTGGCTTGCTCAACATTGGATTGGTTTGGCTGTTGGTTTCAAAATCAGATATAAAAAATATGATGATAGTGTGATAAAAAAATTTTTGGAAACACTAATTTTATCCTTCAAATCAAAAGCAAAAATTGAAGCCACAAAATAAACCAAGCAATTATCAATGAGCATTAACTTGTTTCCCATGGCATAAGCAGCACAAGGAAACACTTTTACACCTCAAATTGCATTTTCACATGAGCATTTGCCACGAAGTTTTAAGGTACAATAGATCATCAGACAAATCTGAAAGATGAATCATGTAACCCTGAAAGATACTGTAAGAACATATAAACTCCTTAGCAAACAAGGGTTGCATCTATTCAATATATAAGCTAAGACTTTGTGCAAATCCAAAGAGCGGAGGCAAAAATCAAACCAAGTCCCCAGGTTATTCCTAAGACAGAAAAATAAACTTGCATAATATTTGCAACTCCAGATTAAGTACATATATGTCCAGACAGAAACAATAGGACGTGAACAAGAAAGAGGTTTTAGACACTTTTATATGTATCCCCCCCGTTGACAAAGGGAATAATTTATGATTCAATGCTCTCTTAGAAATACAGCAACTCACAATAAACGAACGCCCCCTAGAACCCACAGAAATTAATTAAAGAATTAATGGAAAACCCTGTAAAACAAAAAACAATGTGTCTTCCCCCAACCCACGGTATCTACACCCCCAAGCTACAACTTTCTTCCAAACAAAAATTCCTCTTCGCCATCAACAACAAACTACCGACATTACACAATTTGTAGCATGTTCCATTCAGCTCTGCCAATGACCCTCTGCTGCAACTCCAGAACCATTGTTTTCATACATTGCAACTGATGACCATCTCAAAAGCCTTATTTGTTTATCCTAGTCACAGTTCAACCCACACACTTCCAAGACAGGGCCGTCTTTTGACACAAATGGGTTAATTCGTACCCACATGAGAGTTAAAATAGAAGCCAGCAGGATTGACCATACCAAAATAATGGTGGGCATGCGATCTTGTTTCCCAAGAAGCCCCTTTAGGAAGGGGTATAGGTGGATGATGACCCACAAGGCAAAAAATAGCCTCCCAAACAATGGACCCCATGAATCATACCCGTTGTTGATAGCATCTGAGATCCCCACCACAACACCAATTATGTTTATTATCAACAAAGTCGTGGGTGGGATTAACAAAGATGTCCACTTGAATAGGTAAAGATCCGAAAATTCCCCATCATCTGCTGCTTTCGAAGTGACAGTAAAGTTTGTGCTCACACCAGCCAAAACCTTGAGCAAACCCTGGAAGAGAGCAAAAAGATGCGACGAGACGCCTCCAATCACCCAGAACTGCTCATTTCTCCACCAGTCATCTATCCCAACACCGCCCCACTGCATCTCAAGGATACCAGTTGCAGCAATAGAAATGAAGAGCGCCATAAACAAAATACCAGCATAGTTGCTAATCTGTACAACACAAACAACCTGAGTTAGCCCAAACACTACATAATAATTTAGCAGTTATATTAGCCAAATGAAAGACTTGGTTTTCGTGTTAGGAGTACAAACTTAGATTGTGCTTGGATATCCAATAACCAGTTCACCAAAGTAGATACAAACTCAGTGAAACTCAGAATTTGATAACCCAAGGGACCATTCAGATTTGTCCTGCATTCACTGTTCTCAGAGGTTGATCTAGTAGCCTAGGCATAGAATGACAGGCAATGTTCATAGACAGAACATGCTTTCAGCTCATGCAAACCAGAAATCATGAGCTGATTAACTAAGCTCATTAATTGACCCACAAATAATGATGTCTACTGAAAAATGGGGCCATCCATCACTAAAATAGCATAAACCAAACTAGGCAGATGTTCAATCATAGTGTTTCAGGATGCAGGCCTCGAGTTGGAAGCCTTTTTTTCACTCACATCTCTCTGTTCATGATCCATTATCAGCAACATCTCTTAAGGAATAACTAGCAAGTTACCTACAATAACCAACATAAGACAACAGAGTAAGGTGTTACCTCAGGAACAATGAATTTCCCTGTCAGAAGACATATAGCTGGTAGTGTACAGTAAACAAGCAGCGGAATGGATGTCCAAGGATACACAACCGAGTTTATGTAGGAAAACCGTTCCAACCAATTTAATCCACCCCCATAACCGTACCAAATTGGACAATGCCTGCTCAAGAAAATCTCAACAGACCCAAGGGCCCAACGAAGAACCTGATGAAGACGATCTGAAAGGTTAATAGGAGCTGAACCCTTAAATGCAGGCCGCCTAGGTATGCAGTACACAGATCGCCATCCATGGCAATGCATCTTGAATCCTGTCAGAATATCCTCCGTCACAGAACCATATATCCAGCCAATCTGGTCCAATATCAACATTTTAGAAGATGCTTAATGATAAAAGTAAAAACTTGCTAAAGTAGGTTCTCACAACACTTAATTTGCTTATTCACTTACCTCCTTTCCCCATTCTGTTTTATCTTCATAACCACAGCTGATAACTTGGATGGCTTCTCTCAACAATGAAGCAGGACTGGCATTTTGAGGAACTCCACCATTCTCTAGAAGAGTGGAGGCTACAAACACTGGCGACTGTCCAAACTTCTTCTCTAATTTCATTTGGGATGTTTCTGAAGATTTCTCAATAGCCGATTCTGCATACAAGCCCATGCTCATAAAGACTTCAGCATGAATAAACATTCCATAAAATGTGCAACAGCAAGAGGAAATGCATACCTTCAATGCCTTCTTCAATATTTTCAAGAGCATGTATCTGCTTTGATGTTTCCCTGTTCTTGGGCTTCTTATTCTCTTTCTTTGACTTTGATTTCTTATTCTTTCTCGACCCACAACACAGACAGCACCATTTTGGCCAGCAGTTGCAGGTTTTGCCAGGGCGTTTCTTCTTTTTAGGTGCATCATAACCATAAAGTGCTTGCCTTCTGAAAACACACCCAGTTCCCACATATATAGGTCCTTGTAAACCATCTAATCCTTTCATGTTGATCTGTTTTGCATCAAGAAATTAGCCTTCCATAGAGTAAGTGACACCAAAACGAAAAAAGGAAGAAACAATGTGGAAAGAAAAATATACATACATCAAAGAACACAACATTCCGATTTGAGTATCTATCGTGACGATCAATGCCATCAAATCTTTGAGGAAACTGCACATAGCAAACTTTCTTCCCCGATGTCGGATCCATCATGAAACACATAGCTTCTCTGAGTGCTTTACTATTGTTTATATAGTGATCACAGTCCACATTCAGAAGATAAGGAGCATTTGACAGAACTGCTGAGACCCGTACCTAAACCAATCATAAACAAAGTAACAACAATCCTTAATTCCTTGCTACATATTAGTACGTAGACTAAAATAAGAGTGACCCAGAAGCATTATTATGAACATAAAAGTTGCACTCACCAAAGCATTCATGGCACCAGCTTTCTTATGGTGCTCAAAGCCTGGTCTTTTCTCACGAGAAACATAAACCAGACGAGGAAGCTCATTACCTTCTACATCATGGACACCACTATGACCAAGAAACACCTATAAAGAAACAAATATTATCATTACTTGGTGCATATAGCAACATTAGGACCATTGTCACAACTATTTAATTGTCAAGTTGCTTGAACATTCTAAACCGTGACATCATGTTTTCAAACAGCTCTGCATTGTGTGAGAACATAACACAATAACAAAAAATAATAAGCATCAATGACCCAAAAACATAAGAGTGAACACATTTGCATCTCTCAACAATAAAGAACCCAATCCCATATTATGCAAAGACAGCCTATATTTTCACAGAAAATATAGCAACTCACCTGAATCATGCCAGGATGGTCTCGCACATTGTTCCCAGGCCATGGAGTTCCATCCTGCATTGTCCAACCATCTTCAGGGACCTTTTGTGCTGTCGCAACCAAACTGTTTATCCTAACTTTAAATTCTTCATATTCTCTCTGTGGCAAATGAAAACATATGATTAAATGACTGAACAGCACAAAATTATGCATCATGCAAAAGAGATTACAGCCATTACAAGTTAAAAACAGAATAGTGAGTATTGATCAAATAAAAAGGGTAAAAGACAAGATTCAGAAATGTAAAATATCATATGCCACACTAAATTAAATTTCACATCAGTTTGAAAACAAATTCCATTACAGTATGACTTAGGCCAACTGTATGATAAAAGAAAAAAGATATGACTGCAATTCACTAACCTTCATAGCACGCCTTTCCCTCACAAAGGCTGGATGGACCTTGTTCTTCAAATAGTCAATCTTCTGAGAAAAATACCACTCAGGGGCTCGAGGCTCAATATTGTACTTTTTACAGAAAGGAACCCATTTTCTTGCAAATTCAGATGTCTCTGAGAGTGCCTCAAATGTGAGCATGGCAGCACCATCGTCTGACACATAGCATGCAACTTTATCCACAGGATAATCAACCGCAAGGATAGAGAGAACAGTGTTTGCAGTAATCAGTGGAGGTTCTTTCATGGGGTCCACCGTACTCACAAAAATGTCCACAGAAGCTAACTCAGATGGTTTCCCTTCTTTTTCATACCTAAAATTTCAGGCATGCACCATCACAACACAGAACCAGAAAATAATGCAGTGATGATTACAAGGAATACCACACATGGAATAAATATTGTGGCTCCATTTACCTTAGGGACAGTCGATCGAGATATGTTTCTCGTTCTATTGGGTACCATTTTGGAAACTGATCTAAAATCCATGAAACTGCGAACCATATTTCGCATATTACTGATGTCAACCACAAAGCATATGCATCATTGACTGGGTGGAGAATTCTATAGTGTAAGAACAGTCCAAGAACAACAAGACGGAGAATGATTAGCAATCTGTAAGGGCTAATCTTGCTTGAAGGGATGGGTAACTTCCTCGAGAGTGGCTGCCTACCCTCATCCATCCTGTCAATGAACACAATAGAGCTTGTAAATAGCCCAGACAAACGATCATATGAACAAATAAATTATAGAATAATTAAAGGAGATTGTGCAGAAGACATTGATGTCCCAAGATACAGTCAATTCCTCAGTCTGAAAAATGGTAGTTAAAAGGCGCATATACACAAGCAGCACTTATTTTGGATTCGACAAGGCAACTAATTATGACCCTGTGAGGCATGCACCTAGCTTCTGAGATAACATACAGGCTGTCCATGCATTGCTGCAGCTACTAGACAGAAAACAAGTATTGATGCTCACTTGCACATATGCTATTCGTTGATTCTCAAATGGTGCTTGTTTAATTTCCTTGGACAACTCTCACAGGTCATATGGTCTAGTAAGGCTTTCACTTGCAAAAAGTGTGAAGAAAAACAAATGACTGTAACTCTTTAGACAATCACATATTCCTATGCTTCTACATCTTCAATACACAGTGAGTTTTAGAAGTTGAAATTCCAAATTGCAACAAGTGACTCATTTCTCTTCCCTGTAATAATCTAGAAAGCTACCTGCAGTACACTTTGGTACAAAGCTCAGAAAATGCATTACTTTCCTGCATGAGGTGGAATTCCAAAACATCCACAAAACAACAGTATATCTGGGGGGCCATAAAATAAAGGCAGAACAACAAACAAGACAAAAGACTAACTAAACAGCATATCAAGATGCAGAATATGAAGAGCTTTGAAAATTTGCTTACATTGGTAAATCAGGATCCAGTTCATCCCCATCAAAATTTCCACCATTTCCTCCCTCATGCTTAACCACCTGAAGTTTGTCACTCTGCCTTTTCTTCCACTCTTCCATT
>STGP01013109.1:4818-24987 GCA_004918865.1 Caryocar brasiliense | reverse complement strand
AAAAAAAAAAGTTTTAACTACACAAATTTAAAGGATTTGATTAAAAAATATTTTTTAAACTGAAAAAGAAAATTAAATATTATTATTATTATTATTATTATACAAAGATTTTTAAACGCATAAAGGGATTGCTGCGGCTGTTAACAGGGCATAAATAACGGGAAATGCCAGTGGCAACAATAACACCAGCTCTCCACCGCCAGTACCACAATCTCCGCCACCGCTTCATCCCAATCTCTGCCACTCTCAAAAGAGCCATGCTCGCAACCACCGCCTCCGCCTCTGCCGCCGGCAATAACCCAGGCGCCTACACCGCAATCAAAGAGAGAACAACATTCAAGAAAGAAGTAAAGAAGAGCAAATTCATCGCAATTGCCGGCCCCATATCTAGCGAACAATCCGCCTCCGCCTTTCTCTCTGACGTCTCAGATCCCAAGGCCACTCACAATTGCTGGGCTTACAAGGTTAATTTATTTTAATTTAATTTTTTCAATTTTTTTTTTTTAAAATTTGCGGCATCTAATTTTATTTTAGGTAGGAGATCAGTTTCGGTCTAATGACGACGGCGAGCCGTCCGGCACCGCTGGGAAGCCTATACAATCCGCAATTGCTTCCTCCGGGATTGATAGAGTGATGGTTGTTGTAATCAGGTAAGAGTTAGTTAGTCATTAGTTAGTTAAATGAGTTTGTCGGGATTCATTATTACGGTTATTGTTATTGTTCTTCTTTGTTTCTAGGTTTTTGTAAGTTCTGGTTTTTGGGTAATTAAGGTATGGGTTTTAGGTATTTTGGAGGGATTGAGCTTGGGCCTGGGGGGCTGATTAGGGCTTATGGAGGAGTTGCTTCGGAATGTCTGAGAAATGCCCCAACTTGTCTTGTGAAATCTAAGGTCAGTATCAGGTTAAAAATCTCATTGTGCCGAGTAATTTTTCTTTGTTGGAGTTATTGCAATATTGCAATCTTGCAGTCTGCGAGTAATGTTGTCTTGGATACTGAATTTCGGTTCTTGTTAGGTTCCAATGGGCGTGGAGGTTCCATTTCATCTCCTCGGAGTTTTGCAGCATCAGGTGAGCTTATGACTATCTGGGACTTCTTTTACATTATTGATAATTGTAGTAAGCATGGTAGGAACAAGAAGAAGTAAAAGTAGAAACCCTAGAATCTGTATCTAGTTGTTGGTATTGGCGTCATGAGTGGCATGTTTTAACTACCTTCTCTAATTGTTATATACATTGTCCCGTTGCTGTTGCACTATATTAGTTTATTGTGAGTGCTATGATAAGCAATTGTATAGTATGATTAGTATATCTCCTTGAGATGGAGGTTAAATTTTCTTTTGCTTTCTGTTGTATGTTCCAGCCTTTATGAGCACATTTGTCCGCTCTTTTGAAAGAGCCAATAGTGGATTTGATTATTGTCCAATGTTTACTGGGCGAATTCACGGCACAGATTCTTGTGTAGTTTTCTGAGAAATTAGGACATAGGTTGTCTCTGTCAAATAATCTGCCAATATTGATGGAGACAGGCTGTGCTTTTAATTTCTAATGCACCTGAATTCTAATATTTTCTTCTGGCCGTGTCTTCAAATAAATTGGTAACCTTTTCTTCTTATGCAGGGTGCATTGTAATGTTTCCTCTATAATGCATTTTAATCTTTTGCTTTGTTGTCACTCGTCACAGCTACAACCCTTTAAAGTTGAGGACATCAGGCAGGATTATGAGACTGGTAAAGATGGCATTGCCATGGTTACTTTCAAAGTTGACTTTGACAAAGCTGAAAAGTTGGAGGATGCCATCAAAGCAAATTGTAGCCGAGAACTGGCCTTTTATAAGCAATGAGGAAATTTGGATATTCGTCATATACGAGCATGAGATTGTGCAATATTTGATTCCATTATGGAGGTAAAGGTATCAGGATGATATTGATATATTTTTTTGCCATTCTTTGTAGAAAATATTTGATTTGTACATAAACTATTAGTTATACTACTATTTGACCTTATACTGAGTATCTTACACACATTTTAGAGTTAACTATACTTTTCGCCGTAATCTTGTCATACTCGTGATTAACTTGTTATTGTTTTTGGTGTTGTGTAGATTTTCATGATATTAGTAGAAGTTGGAGTACTTCCAATGTTAATACCCTGTAGGCTGAAGAACAAATGGAGGAATACGCCAGAGGAGGAGCTCGCGTCTGATTAAAAGCTGAGACTTTTTGTACCTCAACAAAAGAAACTTGGGCGTATGTTAGAAACCTTGTTTTTAACTAAAAAAATTCTAAATAGAAATAGAATAGCACAGATTATATTTATCAAGAAGTATAAAACCGTAAAAAATGATGGACAATTTATTTTGTATCAAACCAAACCGTATGAATTTTCTTATTATTTCTTAAATACCGTCATTGCTTTTTCTCCGGAAACCTACGGGCTTTTTTTATTAACTCTTTCTCTTTGTAGTGGATGCCTGCACAGGATGATGCAATCTCTCTTTGTTTTCAAAATGCTAGGTAACGTAACTTCCAAGAGACGAATCTAGTCATATTAAAATTTTTTTTTTCTTCCATGTATCAAACTCTAAATAAAAAAAAAATTTAGTATAATTTTTTTATTTATAAAATTAAAAACATTTAATATTTAAATTAATTATAAAAAATCTATCAACCAAGCAAAAATGACACAAATAAATAAATATTTAATACTCTCATATATTTTCCCATACTTGAGACAAACACATATGGTGGACCAAAGCACCGGTCGGGTATACGCTCATACCAATTTCTTAAACTCAATTAGAAAGGAATGTTGAGTGTGGTGCGGTAGTGGTAGATAAACAATCGTAGAAATCAAACAGTTGTCGATTTAAACTGAGACAAATGAAGTTGGAACAAAACTAGTTGAATTAGGGCTGCAAACCCTTATGTAGAATTGAAAAGAATAAATCTGTCCAATTAGATAAGTTATTGATATTAGGGTTACATTTAAATTAAAGTTCAACCATTAAATAAAAATCTTATTTAATCTCAACCATCTAAGATAATTGAAAGGTTACATATTAATTACATGACTCGTTAAAACCTAATAGGTGTAAATAAAAAAGAATGCTTACTGCATCAATCTGATATCTCCATGTACATGGTTTTTGGGGGAAATTGTGAAGAAACATTGATTAGTTCATCTTCCTAACTTGACTGGTTGGAGATTCTAATCCACTCTTTAACTTCAAGTCACGTTAGGCCATCAGGCCATTGAATTGTAGATCAAGGAAAAACTTGATGGGCCTAGGTCTCTGTTGCTAGCACAGAAATTTTAGCTATATTGGTCGTTGGTTTCCGTCTTTAAATTACCCGTGAGGAGATGTTCTCTTTAATGCGTGAAATTGCAAATCTTGTGGGTCAATAAACCATTGAATTTAACTGATTAAAGGGAAACATCTACGCAATGGAACAAATGTTTGGGAAGGACACCCGTCCTGTGCAGTATTGTAGTTGATGAACTTAATTTACCCCTTTGTTAATATGTACTTCTCCTTGTTAATTACAGGAACAGATATAAATATAAAACGGAATATTATTCATAAAGAAAGTGCGAATAAATGAAATACATGAAATAATCAATAACACACTGCAAGCCACTCTGAAAATGACCAAAAGAATGACACTGTACTAGACATAAACCCTCTTAATAACTCTTGTTAACACACAAACATGTAACTTTGGTACGTTGGTCCTAAAGCTAGAACCATCCAGCAATAGGCCAAACAATGATTTAGCTTAGTTGGATGGTGGTGGAGAGAGGAAGGGGATTGTGGGCATCGTTGTTGGGATAGTTGGAAGTGAAGGGATGATGGGAATGGTAGGCAGTGGAGTTGCTGCTGGCAATGGAGGCAATGTGGCCTTTGGGAGTGTGGGCAAGGTAGGCAAGGTTGGGTTTGGCAAAGATGGGTTCTGTGTGCTTGGCTGAGTTGGTTGAGTTGGGAGTGTTGGCAACGGAGGCAATGGGGTGGGGTTTGGCTGAGTTGGGAGTGTTGGTAATGGAGTTGAAGGCAAGGGTGGCAATGGAGTTGAAGGCAAGGGTGGCAATGTGGTCTTTGGCAGCGTTGGCACTGATGGTAGTGGAGGCAATGTGGCCTTGGGGAGAGGTGGAACCGAAGGCAGTGGCAGTGCCGCCGGCGGTGGCGCTGCCGCTGGTGTGTCCAAAAGGTGTCGAGCCGCCAGATTCATGTCAATGCAGGACAATGCTACAATGAATGACAACATGAAAAGATGCTTGAAGGAAGCCATGATTTGAGAAGGGAAAAAAACTAGCTTCTTTTAATTTTGCTCTTATGGAGGATTTTCCTTTGTTCTACTTGAGTTGGAGGAGAATAAGCTTGTAATGGGTATTTATAGAAGATGGTTTTTGAAATTAAGGTCCTTGTGATCTGATGAGATGTAGGTGGGAAAAATATGGAGGACACGGCATTGGTTAGCTCACCTTCCCAATCAGACCTGTTTCATATTCTAACTCAGCTCACCTCTAACAGCGATTAATATAAGCTTAACGCAAGCAATCTTCTGTGGAAAACATGACTCATTAAGATGTTGGTAGAAATTGGTATCAACCTGTCCACCTTTCAATATTTTGCTTCTGATGATTTCCAACCCCGTACACCAGATTTTGCAGGGGTCAATTCCAGTCTTTATTAGGATAGTATTATTAATGCAAGTGATAGGTTCCAATCAGACTTACCGTTGTATTAGAAATTTTGTATGATGATAAATATAAATAAATAATGTTAATATTAAGAAAAGCACCCTTAATAATATTATTCGTTTGATTGTTTGTATCTAAAACAGCTCCATTTTACAACAAAATAGCCCATTAGGTTCTCTAGAGCGAAACACCCTAAATTAGGCTATTATATTGAACAACTACCAATGAAAAATAATATGTTACATTTTAAAAATAAAGAATAAATCTATACTCACTTATTTAGAAATATTATTAAACCAGTTTTATTTTTTTATATTACAAAAAGTGGCATTTCATATAATGGAAACAAAGGAAGAATAATTTTAGAAATACAGATTTGGAGGCCACTTAAAATTTAATTTTTCATAAAAAATTATAATTATTTTAAAGTTAAATTGTATCGAACTTTAAATAAAAAAAAAATTTTTTTAGTATAATTTTTTTCATCTGTAATATGAAGCTCAAAATTTTACTTAAAGATATTAAATTTTTTTTACTTCAGATTTAATTTAACAACTAAATTCATTCAAATCCGATTCCACCCCGGTTACAACTTGTTTGGAATACAAGTGCAAAATACGGAACAAAAGTGATGCGTGTTCTCCTACCAACTATATGAATTCTGGAAGGCAAAATTAAATTAGTAGTGCAGTTAACAAATTAATAAGGCTAAAGTATATTGAATTAGTTCAAACACCATCTTTTGGCAATAGAATTTAAAGGGTTTTCTTTCCCCATTATAGTGCTTGGCATTGTACCCTCTTCTTTGTTTGCTCATTCTCTACTTTTATTTTTTGTTTTTCATTTGAGGTGATCATCTCAAGCTTTGTACTGCTTTTACTTTGTTACCCTTTCTTTTATGCTCCGCGTTTCTTTTGATTGGATATATATTGGATGAATGTTGAAGGGTTCCTGTAGATGTAGGCGGGAAAGTGTGTAGATGGTTCGTTCACCTGCTCAACCAGAAACTTTTTGCTAATTCAAGCTCACCTCATCTGTTAGAGACAAAACAGCTTAACACAAGTAATCTGCTGCGGAAAACATATTTTACTCATTTAAGAAATTGGTAGAGATTGGTATCAATCAACTGAGTCACCCCCCTGCCAATTATTTAAGCTTCTGATGATTTCACAACTTGGAAATGTGTGATTGACCTGTAGATCAAAGACAATTCTAAAATGCTAATTTCATCAATAGTTCTAGACTCAGCATCGTTGAACATTCTATTTTTAAGATGTTGTAATTTATTTATTTATTTATATTTTTTTTCATTTTTGTATTTGGAACTCACTCTCAAATATTTTTAGTTGCCTTTTCTGATTTTATTTTTTAACATTTTACTTGAGTAATTACAATGACTAATTCGAGATTAATTTTTAAAGAAAATTAAAATTAAAAGTTAAAATGAAAGTTAAAGAGTCATAAAATTAAGAAAAAAAATATATATAGAGAGGTGGAGACAGGGACAGTGGCACCCTTCCCTCCCTCCTCGGTAATTAAGACACAAAGAAGAGTAAAAATTACAACATTTCGATTCTCTATTTAATACAAATTACATGTAAATTATTTATAAAAAAAAAGTAAGAGATACAATTTTTAGATTTCTTAATTAATTAACACACCATAAAAATTAATTAAAATTATACTAAATTAATCCTACATGAACAAAATCACAACATCTTTTTCTTCCTTCCGATTTGATAAGACTTACAAATTGTGTAGGGAATGAAGAGATGTTTTGAGTGAGACTTTCATAACTCATTCAATAGATATATATATTTAACACTATTTATACTACATTATGAAAATTAATTAAGTTTGTATTAAATTATTCCTACATCAACAAATTTCATAGAGAATGAAGAGACATTCTTTTAGTAAGACTCTTAATTTTCATAACTCATTCAATATATATTGAATATTATTTATATTAATAATAAGTGACCAATTTAAACTTAATTTTTTCCTTAGTTAATGCATGAATATTTTATGGAACATTTATATTACAGACGAGAATAAGTGATGAATGTAAATTTAATATTTTTATACATAATGTATGGCAATAATTATATGATTTACACTTGCACTAAGTAACCAATTAAACTTAATTTTTTCTTACTTAACACTAAAAAAAAATTATAAAACATTTATGTTGGGAATGGGGGTATGTTATTAATTTAATTTAATATTCTTACCCTTAATGTGTGATTTGTTAATTTTTTTTTCAAAATATATTACAATGAAGTCATTTTTTTATTTGGACCAAAGAATTTGCATGAAATTCATATATACTATACATGGATACAGATAAGAAAATAGAAGTATGTTGTGGCATATTTCAGAATCTTAATTTCTTGTTGGCTGCATAAACTCAACCATGTAAAACCTAGAATATGTATGGATGTATGTATGTATGTATGTATGTATGTATATATGTGTATGTATGTATGTATGTGTGTGTGTATGCCGTGCAGACATGTTCTTTTCTAGAGTAAGCTAGTGACCTAGCATGTATGATATATATCACACAAATGAGCTCCGTTCTGGTTCTTGGCCCTGGATTTTTTGGGCCGCTCTATAGCAGACTTCACAGCTCGCCTTAGCGTTCCCTGCGCTTCATTGCCATGTATTCCTTTCACCCACAAAACACAGTTTGTCCTACCACCTATAGCCACCATCTCTGCCTTCACCACCTTCCCTTTTACCGACGCCACTGCCCCCGCAACCTTCGACATCAGCATCTCCTTATCATCACAGCTGAACATGACCTTCACAAGCAGCCCTTCACAGTTTCCTACCGTTAATCTGTCTGCCTCACCAGGAATTATTTGCTGCAGGCCACCGCCGGAAGATGGCGTTTCTTTCAGTGACGATACTGCGTTCTGCAGCTCTTTCACCTGACGGATTGCCTCTCGAAGCAACGACGCTTTGTTTGTCTGTTGCTTGGCACAAGCGTGTGTTACCATAGTTTGGCATATCATATGCTAGCTTAAACCATCATTGAAATGCATATCTTAATCTGAAAACAGCTTTCTTAAAGCGGGAAGTACATGTTACATACTTTTATTAATCCGGGTAGGACTTCGCGCATTCTTTTGTATTGCTCAGAGATTTCAGATCGCCGCGCTCTCTCAGCATACTTATGCTTCGCGTTATTGATTTTTAGCCTCTCTTCAGCCGGGATTTGATTGCCTTGTGACTTTCTGTAGTTAAAGCCAGTGATAGATTTTGCCGCTCGATGCACATCACGAAGCTGCTTTGAACATCTTCCTAAATCGCAGTAACTAGAAACAGGATGAACGCCATGCACCTTCCAACAGAAAAAAGAAACCTTATTGTTTTAGAACGAGCAAATATATTACAGAGGCAGACAAAGAGATAGAGATATAAAGACCTGTTGGCTTGCCATGAAGGTAACACAAAACTTGCTTCCAGCAGAGATGGGAATGATGTCAACAAAACCTTGCCTTGTATAGAGAGAGCGCTTCTGCCAGATAAAGGAGGCTGGGGTGGGAAGCAAATGCTATAACAAGGAATGATTGGAAAGGCTATTTATTGCCTTTTAAAGAGAATGAGAAGGATATATAGGGTATTTATATGTCTATTGAAATAGAGAAGATTTGGATATCAAAGGTAATAAGTGACGAACTTTAAGATGCATCAGAGGAAGATTTTCTCAATATCTTTTCAGATACTGCAATCAGAACATACTGATATTATTCTCAGAAGTGAAATTACCCACATTATCTTGTATTTTATTTCGCAACTCCTGAAATACTATGGAATGCTAAGAGTAACATTTTCTGAGTCCCAAAAGTTTGGTGTCAGGCGTTTGCTACTATCCCTCTCCAAACAAAAGCATTTGCCGTCTGAACAGTGGGGAAATTATATATCCAAGTGAGGAAGATATTAGGCTATATATGTTGCAATATATTAGGAGAGCTATTGATTTTTTAAAGGTTCTTGATGATGAGAATGTTTTAAACTGTATCACCTGTTCTTGCTTTACTAGAATGATGCCACAAGCTAGCACATTTTCACCCAACTCTTGCCCAATTAAACAGAAACCCCCAAATAAAGATGGGTACTCTGATATTTGTTTTGTTTGGTAGACTTATAGATATGTTTTAAAAATAATCAATTTTGCATATATTTAAAATTATATATATTATTTTTTAATTAAATTATATTTTTATTCTGTATATAAATAACTATTATGTATCATTTATTTTTTTAATCATATCATTTAACTATAGTATGAGAGTTCATAGAAACGTTCCCGTATTTTTTTAAAAATTTTTTAGTTAAATATTTTGTTAAAAAACACTTGCATTAAAATTAATTTTTCTCTCAATAATATTTAATTTATTTTCTGTTTTCAACCGTATTATATCAACTCTTAATTCATCTTTTGTAATCTCTTGTAGTCTGATTCTACTTCTTTGATTTGTCTTTCCATTTTCTATCTCATTTTGCTCAGTTTAAAACACTATAAATTCTTATTTCTCCAATTCTGTAGTCAACTAATTGTAATACTTATCTCTCAAATTTGTCATCTATATTCGCATTTATTTGTATTTGATAGGCTTAACTTATGTCGATTTGCTAAATCATTATCTTTATTTTTAATAATTTCATTCTTTTATTTCTGCTTATTTATCACTCATTCGTCTCCTTGTAATGATTAAATACAATCTATTATTTCTTATTAGTAAGACCTAATATATATATGATTCATTTGACAGTGTATTATTTTACATTAATTGTTGTATTGTATCACATTATCAACTACTTTCTACATAAAATTTTAAACTCATTTAGATTGAAACATACATTAAAGATATATTAAGAATAAGAATTATATATTATTTTTGGGAGTATAATGTAATCATATATATAAACAAGTATTATATATCATTTGAGTTATAGAAAAGCACAAAAATATCACAATTTTTACACCTTTTTATAAAATAAACTCGTGTGAGAAATAATATATAATTAAGGTCTTAGCTTTGATTCCTAAAATTCCTACCACCGCGAAGTGTCAATGGCCTGCAAGACTTGTATATAAGATATGTGAATTAGAGAATTCCGCAACTGCTTGCGCATCCTACAATTGAAAATATTTCAGATTCTACACCACAGCTTAAGCATGTATCATGCCTTTGATATTGGTAACGTTTTCCAATGGTTGTCAAGAAAACTTTAGCAGGAGAACCCTATAATTCTCACTTTAATGTAACATCCCATCTTCAAGAAAGTGGTAACATTACAATACAACAATTAAGAACAAAATAATTTTTGCAAAAAAAAAAAACGTGCAAACACAACACTTCGATGCATGAATGATATACATAAGCAAAAGCTAACAGAGATGAGGCCAAGCAAACCGAAATCATAATATAGAGGATGAAGTGTTTGTTATAAGAGCAGAATCCGACACCTTACACAGTGAACTCCATATTTAGTGTTCATGCCTACGTTATATATAATGTCCGGACTTACAAGCAGTAGAAGTCCTCCCCTAAACACTAAAACAAAATAACTTTCAAAGAAAATAAAATAAGATTTTAACTTTTATAACTCTGTTGCTTTATGTACAGTAAAAGAAAAAATTACTGCACAATACCTGCCTACTTTAATACTAAATTTTATTGTTTACTTGAGTCGTAAGAAGTATATACATGTGCACTTTTTTTGTAAGAATATGCATACTTTACATAGACAGTGCATCTATAATTTATTCACGCCAAATCACGAATAAGCCACACGAGGCGCAAGTGAATAATCATGTGTTATCAGAAATTTCAGTTCACATTAATCTCAGGATCAGTTCACTGCTCGTGTAAGTTAATGAGCAAAGTGGTCCTGGAAATGATCTGAACATGTTCAGTGAGACAATTGAATTATATGAATGGAAACACAGAGAATGCCAACATTCAAATAAATCTGGTTTAACTAACTTATAATGCCAAGCTTTTTGTGCCTGCTATCTAGCCAAGATGAGCTAAAAACAGAGAATACAAAATGCAGAATAAGATGTGGATCTAATTGATTGGCTGATTACTTGTAGAACTGATACCAATCCACTGCAGCCGCCATTAGAGGAAGATTTTAAGCAGACATTAGCACATAAATAATCATCAAAACTAACTTGAATTTCCATAATTTTGTCATCAAGGAAACCACCAAGACCAACAAATTAAGGGCAATAAAAGTAATGTAATTGTCAACAATACCAGTATTAGATCAATATTTTCCTACTTTTAAAGTAAAGGACTATACCATGATTTCCACCTTTCTTCTCAACCATATTAGCCGGACAAAAGAGTATTTTAGAAAACAAAACCCAAAATAGGCCTTGCCCTTGGATGGTTAAACCCCCTCCATCAAGTAGCATTCTTAAAACCAACCCAAATATCATCCTCTCTGAACTCAAATTCCAAATCACCCTCGGAAGAACCGTCTCCCCTTCCACTTCCACTTTCTAGTTCCATTCCTCCAAGCCCTTTCCCAAGTTCCACTTTTGCATCCACCTTCCCCACTTCAACATTCCTCCTTGACTCCCCCAACCTCCACCAATTCCTCCCCGTCCCCATCAGCTTCTTTGTGTTCCTTGCCACCATCTTCACTCTCTTCTTCACCTTCATCTCATCATCTTTTACTACAAAAAATCCACTACCCTGCACCACATTCCCTCCTTCACAAACGCCCGAATTCCCCTTCACTTGCTCATCACTTCCCTTCTTCACCACCTCTTCTTCCAAAGCCACATCACACTTCTTTGCTTCTTCGCCTTCTCCCTCCTCTCCACTCTCACCATCATCAAAAACTCCCTCCAAATCCCCCGTATTGCCTTCGAATCCACCGTTTCCTTTCTCTCCACTTTTATCATCATCATTATCATCACTGTCATCAGAAATGTCAATGATCAAATTACCCTTTTCCCCTCCACCATCCACTTTCTTTTCACCTGAACAATCACCATCAAAACATTTATTGTTACTTAGGTTTTTGTCTTTCTTGTGCCCCAAGCTACCGTTCAAGTGATACTCCAGAGAGAAGCACCCAATCACACAATAGTATTGCTCCTTCCCTTCCACCACCATCTCCGAAGGCGGCGACGCCACCGCCACTCCCTGAAAGGCCCTCTGACAGTGCTGACATCTCAGACTACACCCCTCGTAAAACCTGTAGTACTCGAACAAGCAGTAACAGAAGGGACAGACGGTCCAAAACGTCAAATTCCCATTCTTTTCTCCACTTTCAGAGCTCTTTTCTTGCTTCTGTGGCTTAAAAACGTCGTCTTGAAACTGGGTTTTCCTTTTCAGGCTCGGAATCATCTTGAAAGATCAGAGCTTTAATCCAGAGACACGGGGTTTTGAAGGACTCCAGGAGTTTTATGCATAGAGGGTTGTTTGGGTGGACAAAAAACAGGTCTTGGGTTTTTGGGGAAATCTGAACCGTAGATATATATAAGGGAGATGTACAAGAAGTGATGACGTAGTTCAATTTTTTGGGGGCTTGCTTGCAAATTGTAATGAATACATTATGGAGTTTCTTTTTTCGTCACCCCCTTTTTATGCGAAATTCACAAGTTTTATTAGCTCCCATAAGAGGCAAATTATGTCACACTTAATTAGTGAGAATCAATAAGCACAGAAAAAAAAACAAAAAAAGGTTAAACATTAGCTAGCTTTTCAAGTCAAAGTAAGCCAGCCTGCGTCTCTCTTTCTCCACGCAGCTAATACCAAATATGCATAAAATCTCAGTTCCGGCCACCACAAAGACACCTACACAGTGCGCGGTTGTAGCACAAACATACAAGTACCTGCAGTTGAAAGTGCACTCACCAATTAGTCTAACGAAAATGACAATCTAAACATAAATGCATTCCCACAATTGTATATTGAATCAACTGTTAAATGGTTTTCCAAGGAACTTCAAAGGGGAAAACGGGAATTGCTTAATATTTATAGGAATTGGCATGGACTCTAAAAGCCATTCATAGTAGTTAGTCCTAGTCTAGTGAGAGACTTTGGAGAGAAGACACTCCAAACAAACAAGCCGTCCCTCGTCAACAGCAAGACGACCGTGCGGGCTGTCAACTTATAAGGAATTCAGGCCTAGCGGAATAAGCAAAAGAAGTCCAAGCATCGTCTGGAGCAGATTCCCTGCATCTACATTTTGGATGGTTGCAGGGTTGCATGTGTCTTTCACAGAGATATACATCATACTAAGAAAGGCTAACATTGGGGAGGCATAGGCGATAATGGACTTCAAAATCCGGAGAGTAATGTTGAGTGACTTGAAAGGACCTGGGGACTAAAATAATGCATGAAGGTAGATGATAATGGCTTATAAACTCATAAAATAGTGCAGATTATGACATCAAGATTTCTCGCAAGTTGGAAAAGGAGATAGTAAGTACACCAGGAAGTAAATAGCACCCACAATAAAAGCTCCGGCAAGGTAAATAGTGGCCAGAGTATTGCTGTTCCCTAAAGCAAAATGGCCTGCCATTCCCACATGGTGCAGTAAAGAAACCTAAAGAAGAAAAGAGTGCCCAATGTCAGTGAAGATTATGTATATAATAGCATATCAAGATTTTAGGCATAAAAACTCATAATACATGAATTTTCAACAACTTAGTCTTAACTCAACTCATTCCCTACGTTGTGTGAAATCAAACCAGCAATCCAAAATGTCAAAAAGCAAAACCCAACACTTCGGACAATTTTTCTCCCATATCCAAGCAAACACAAAGCAAGTGCGCCTAAAGCAATCCAGTAAGGCCGAGCTAATTGAACTGATTTTATCCTTCTCAATCCCAGCCTGTTTGAGCCACCTTGAGATGTTAGAAAGATAGGTCCAGTTTACGCCACCTTGATGCCAGCCTCTTAAACTTCTTCCAGAACAAAGAATCAAAAAAATGATGAACACTTGAAAATCACTTCTTGTGCTCTGTCCCTCCAATAATTGAAGTGTACCTGGTGTAGTTCCTCATTGGAAGTGAACATAGGAAATGACCTTTTGTAGATAAATTGGTAACTGTTGAAAAGGATATATATACATCGGCCACCGAATATTTTTATTATAGCTATATCACTATATTATAATCAATCGAATATTATATATGTTTAACAGTAATTTTATATTTTAAACTTTAAACTTTTAAAATTTTAAAAAAAGCACCATGTAAACCATAATCTCAAGCATAAACCAAACAGAGTTGAAGTCGTCCCTAGTCACACAAATAAATAAACAAAGCAACACTGAGTATACCATTTCACATTTAGGATTACATAAGTTCAAAACAAATTCCATGTAGTTAAAAACAAACCATATTGTGAGCCTGCAAAAGAAACGTACCATGAGTCTTTCGTAGACTTGCAGGAACCATGAAGATTCGCAGCAGTAAGTAATAAGCAACAGAGCTTCTACTCGATGCTACAGCAGCATTCTCCACTTCTAGGGCCATCGCATTGGAATTTTCCACATGACAAACCTAATAGTTGTGCTTGCAACAATCTCAGTAACTGCAAGGGATTCAACCCCAGTGCTCTCCACTGCTTATCATCTGCATTCATTAGGAAAAAGGAATAAATGGAAAGTTGAAATATATATATATATAGAGAGAGAGAGAGAGATGACCACTCAAATAATTAATAGTTTCTGCAATCAAAACACCAACATGGTTTTAGGAATCAGCATGCCAAATAAAAGAGCTAATGTTAGAGCAATGCAACCTGGCCCATTTTAATTTATTATTTAAATAGTCAAATAATTTGTTCCACAGGATAAGAGTCTATTTGGTTTAGCAAATAACTGATAAAAATCTGATCATTCAGAGAAAAAGAGGCGTTAAAAGCATCTGAATCTAACTATTTAAACAGATCCTCAATGATTTCATTATATACTTCCACAAACTACAATAGAAAATTATACAAAATTGCTAATCTATATCAGCATCCGTGAGTGTGAATACATTCCAAATCCTGGATGACTGCCTTGCAAGTATCAAATGCACGTAAGTTCTCCGCCCCAAACAAAGCACAAAACTCCAGACCCCAATTTCTTTCAAGAAACAAACCCCTTGGCCTTGAACCTGTTCCTGCCAAAATATATATATGAACACAATCTAATCACACATACATAATGGCACAAGCCACTCACGATCTCACATCCATCAGTACGCCTCCCTTTTCAAGCACACCAACTAGGTCCCTCAGTGATGGAACCTTCATGGCCAAAGTTCCGTACAATCTAGAATATCGAGCTCGAGTGCCATCAGCAGTCTTGCTAGAGCAAGCACGCTTAGTGCCTCGGTAAGTTCCGAGAAAACTTCTTTAATTTCCTCCAAGCTCATATTTTCCAAAACAGACGGTCTTGGAACATCCCTCACAATTTCACCCCCTTTGGGTTCCTGCACCCGAGCATCTGCTTTAATGACCAGTTCAGACTTAAAGTTCGCTCCACATTTAATAATGAATGGGGTAGTAGAGCCTGTATTAAATTGTAAAACACTCCACTGTGCCACATCAGTTTCAGTGCTGGGCCCCAATTCTGCAGATGATTTCTGAGCATGTGCAGGCTCATGAAGTTGCTCATCTTCTTCAGGAATTGACTGCAGCCATGTGTAAGGGATTGAAAAAGTTAGGCGGCTGAAATATCTAAAGTACAATCACGGTGAACAAAACACAAATAAATACTGAATAGGATATCATTATGTTTCTTCAAGCAACTTATTTAGTTAATTTACTTAAGACCCTGCTTGCTCACAATAAGGATAATCAAATTCTACATGGGAATACAAGTTTACCCTAGCCTTGCTCACTGTATTCTAGCAGTAACAGCAACTTACAGTTAGTAAACTAATGATCGGAAATCTAAGGTTCCAGAAAATAAAACTAAGCCATCCAAATGACAGCAAAAATAAAAATAAAAAAATGGCACAGCAAGTTTGTTACAGTTGAGACAATTTTACACTTATAAGCAAGGAATTGATACAGACTACATCAGATGTCCAAATTCCAATATAAGCTCTCTGCCCCGTCATCAACCACCGTCATCAATATATACAGATAATTTTCTAAATTTAACCATACATCCACAACACACAACCATCCAATAAAGCAAATTGCAACATTCCAAATTGCACAACAATCTTAACCCAAAAAACAGAAAACGAGCATAAAAATAACCACTCCAGAGAAGAAAATGTTAATGCCTCTGTACCTCAACCACACGCCGAGCATCTGTTATGTGTCTTAGGGCACATGGATGATCAACATCAACCAGGGAAGGCATCCGTCCCCGAGTTCATCTAGAGAACTCAAAAGTGCTTTCTTCTTGCTTTTGCTCAAGGTGTTGACAGAGGACTGTCTCATTATATCCTGTTCCATAGGAAATTAGTTTGTCTCTTATTCTATTTTAAACACACTGTATAAACAGAAACAATCATTTCATAGTTCCGTAAAAACCTTGATTTGCTTCAGTATGCCGCTAAGAGAAATCATAGACGCTAATCGTGCATCTTCAGCAGCAGTAGAGGTGTTTAAAATTGGTGAACCATCATCTTCCAATGTTAGTAAGGCTGCATCACCTCTCATTTGTTGCAAGATCTAATGATCACAAAGCAACAACATCAAAATATGGCAAGCTTTTTAGACCAATGAATCAAAATATTTGGCATCAGCATACATCATTATGCAGAGGGCTAGTTAATTCCTTTCAAGCACTGGAAAAGAAAGAGTACCATTCTCATTCTCTACCAGGAATCAGGAAAAGTGTTACTCAACACAGCAAGTTGAATGGCAATATACTCTTACACCAAAGCTTACTAGCCTTTTGCGAGAGCATATGTCACCATCCCAAGTAACAGTTCATATGGCATCAAAATGATGGACTCCTTAGCACAAATTTCCGAATTCAACACACTCCATGCATGGTGCAAGGAAATGAACCCATTAGTCAAGGTTTTCATAAACATCTATAGTTCTGAGAAATGAGGGAAAGAGTGATATATAATCCTAAATACTGAAAAAAAACCCTTACAGGTGTGTTTGTTTTATCCAAAAAGTAGCTTTTAGTTTCTATTTTAATTTTTAGGGATATGTTTTTTATTTTTAAAAAGTTCTCTACCACACAATTTTAAACTTACAGATAAAAGCCAATCTTTCAGCTAGCCAACCAATTAACCAAACTCACATGTACATCCGTAAGAGAATGCCCTATTGAAACACAAATTAGGCCGATTAGACAAAGATGACTACCTTCCTTCTTTTGTGGTCAACGGACTCGAGAGCTGAACGCAATTTTGCTACTTGAGTAGCATCTTCTGCCTCTTCTGTTGCTAAGGTTCCAGCAATATCCTTATATAAAACTGAAACGTTAGGAGGATGTCCTAAAGATGCTTAAATTTATAAACAAATTCTGACAACTGCAAGATTATTCAAAGATAAAGAAGAAGAGGGAAAACGACAAGTCTGCCAAGTAACACTACTCTTCTCATACATGGCCATCTCCCCACTAAATCTCTCAATAAAACAACTCTATCTTAGGAGAAGGCACAAAGGGTACACTCCATCAGTCAGATCCAAAAGGCTGTAAATCCTCCAACAAGAAACATTCTCACCACACATTGCTGAAACAAAAAAGGAAAGAGTCCTTTGCACCAATAACTACCTCCCAAGGACCAAAATTCCAGGCTATATCATTGCGGTCCTTCCCAACCAACAGGAGTAGTGCATTGCAAGTTTCTTCAGTAATACATGACACTAGTCTTAAAAAAAAAAAAAATTCAGTGCCCTTACCCAAGAAGAGGTTTTCTGGGACCATACGACAGATTAAGGCACCATTTCATTGGGAATTAAAAAAGCAGAGAGAACTGCAATAGTGGATTGATCTACAAAGAGCTGGTTTATCAAATACGAGAATGCAGGACTGGAAAAGGTATGAATAAGGCTGTGAATATACTATGGAATGAATAATTGAACTATCTATGGGAGGAAATTACCAGAATCAGCAAAGGGGCATCTGCATTGCATATTGAGCCCATCAGTTCTTTTTCTTGGTATATAAAGAAACTCAAACTCAAGTCTTTGGAGTGGAAAGATGACAAAGATGCCATCTAAGCTACAGCTCATCAGCTACACCATTGTTTTCACACAAAGCTATCTAATATGTCTCAGCAAATGAAGAAGCATACCTTTAAGTGCTGTAATTGAGAAGTATAAATCTGCCTTGCATATTCAGATAGAAGCTGGCCTAGAGCATCTGTACTGGGAGGCATCGCAGCACCAAGCCCAGTCATCCAACCATCCATGATAGCAGTTGAAAGGAGTTCTAATTGCCCGGTGGTCCCCCCTGATGCATCATCTACCGTGACAGAGAGAAACTCAAAATTTTCTGCAAGCCAGGACTGAATTTGCCACTGCAGCTCACCAGCTGGAGTATGAACAAAGAGAACAGCAAGAGCCTTATTTCCTATTGCAAAACTTTTTGCTTCCTCTTGTATTTCTCTTAGTTTTCCAGCAGTGACCTGCTGCATCCATGTATCCTGAAAGTATGATATGAAGACTATTAACACCACCAGAATTTTCTAGAGGAACATTGTTTCCACTTATTCTGGTGGTCAAGACACTATAAGATGGAGAAGCATCACCGAGCAACCATAGCACAAATTTCATGAGATGACCAAAAACAACACAATAGATTGCCACCACCTTTGGTTTCCTCGGTATAGAGTACAGAGTCCATTTTGTGTGCCCTCAGGTCCCCCGTGCAGAGTTCCCTCTTTTCCTCCATCCTCTGTTTTATNNTGGTTCGTGTAGAGAGGACAGAAGAGCATGTAACAAACTGTAAAGATAGAAGTCCTGATTGATTCCACGCATTCTCAAAACAACTGATGACAACTTAGACTTCTTCTCTGGCTTTATGTTCACTTTAAAGCCCTGGATTAGCTCAGCTGCATAATGCACAGGAGATCTTCCAGGACTGCTAATTCGGCTGGAGCTCCTACATCTTCCAGTATTAGCCTTTTCCAAAAATCACTGAGCAGGAGAAACCTACAACATGAAATGAAGAAACATAACACAGTTCTCTCATAGCAGATATTGTCAAGTACTGGGTGAGAGAACTTGGTGAAGTGCCAGCTTTAAATCCAAGTTTACCTTGATGGACTGCAGCTCCGGTGATCTAGCAAGTAAAGATCTTATGTAAAAAATTCTGACACGAGAAACAAGCATGGTATCCATTACTCTTTTCGGTTCCATTTTGCGGACAAAAGAAAAGACAGCATCTCTAATTTCAGCAAGTATTTCATAAGCACCTGCTTTAATAACTGCTGCCAGAACCTGCAATATTGTGGTTACCACATTAAGGTTTTTGGAGGCTTTAGAAGAGCCAAAGCAACAGCCAATGGTGAGTGCATTTAAACATTGAAAAAATTGGTTGTACAGTGGTCATGCCATTATGCTAGGAAATTAGAAAAAACAAATCAGAGTTCATATTAAAGAACAATATATTGCCAGCCCCCCCTTATAGAGGGACACAGTTGGAATTTAGTAGAAATGGGAAGATGCATAGCATTACAACAATTTAAATGGAAGGAAACTTCAGATCTCACTTATATAGTTTACTGTTATATACAATTTTTTATTTTTAGAATAAACCATCGCTCCAGTCAATAAAAATACACTAAATTGGAAGGCTATAAATATTCAGAAGACTATAAAAATTCACCTAAACAGCACACAGAATCGCAGACCATGATGAGACTGCAAATGTTTCAGTCAAGACTAAACAGTCAAATAGTTAGAAAGCATACCAGCATCAAAAGCTTGTTAGCGCCATCTGAAATAGCAGCAAGACCATCATACTGTTCAGGATCAAAGTCATTTAAAGCAGCTGTAAGGTAGTCTCCAGCAGGGGTGCTTTTCACTTTCCCAACCAGATTTAACCAAAGCAACACTGCCATCAGTCTTTTCTGCAGCTATTGGTGAAGAAACAACATCTGCAGAACGTCCTTTATTGTTGTTATCATTCCTGTCGAAAAATATTGTAAAGAAGTTAAATATATGACAATGAACCTATAAAATAGAGTGACTATGAACGTTTAAAATAGACCAAAGACTCATAATGTTAAATATGAACTAAAAAAAACACCTCCCCAGGTCTTTAGACTGGACATTCCCCATGGTTTTGGACAATGGACTTGGCAGCTGAAATAAAAGGACAGCTAAAATTAACGCAAAGTATATTCATGGAAAATAAAGGATTCAAAAATCTGATATAGGTGCGTAATGACATGAGATCCAAAATACTACCTACAGAGATCCAGCTAATGATGTCTTTTCTGCTAATCTATCAAACAATTTCTCATTTTCTTCATGTAGCCTCTGCACAAACAACACATGGCAAGATTTTAGGA
>STGP01013090.1:0-10437 GCA_004918865.1 Caryocar brasiliense | reverse complement strand
AGGGTTAGTCTCCATTATAGGTTGTGAAAAGGTGGCAACCGGCAAGAATAGTTGCCATGCTCCTCCTCATCTTGGAATAAACTACATCAGGTTCTTTAACATTTGCAGCTTTTCTAACCAGCCATGACAAAAGATATTTCATGTGTACTAAGTTGACCGCTGTTGTCTTAATCACCTGGAATGAAACATCAAATCTGTTGTACAGAGTTGAAAGATATCATGCAACTAAATTACATGATTGAAAAGTGACTGCAAATTAGAATTTTGCCGAATTATACGTTTGTCCATAGAGCTGAACTTCTCTGGAAGTGTTATATTATATCCTTTATGTAGCGTATGAGTAGTTTGCATGAAGTGCTTTAAAACTAACGTGAATTGTGACGGCAATTTCAACCAAATGCAATAAGATTGTTTTCAGGTCGAATCAGGTCAAGTTTTATTATTTTTTTACATAATTCGTAATATATATTATAATCGATACTCGTATTAAAATAATATATAAATTAAGTGTAAGTTGTGAATTGATGTAAGTTATAAATTTTATTTAAATAAAAATATTACACCAAAATTTAAATTTGAAGTTTTTTACAAAAAAAATTAAAAATTCAAGTTTTAAAAAAAAGTTAATATATATAATGAGGGTCATAATCTAATTATATTATATATTTTATAATATTATATATTGTGGGTTGCATCACTAAAAATTAATCTTTACTTGTATAATATATTTTTTTTATTTACGGATGATCCGATGGGACTTTGTGGGTTGGGAGTTTGTTTAGTTAACCCTAAATGCAGTATTAAAGTCAGCGAGCTTTATATATGAAAAATCAGATATTGCTGGACTTCAGTTCAGCCACCTTCTCCAAGTGAAGGTAAAAGCGCGTTAGAAAGCAAATTGTCTAGGTCTCTTCTTTCTTGAAGATCTGCAGAAAATCAGTTTAGATTGCGCTGCAGGTTACTGAATTTACTCCTCAAAAGTGTTTTTCCTATGTACTTCAGACCAGAGATGAATTCATATGTGTAACTGAAATGAAGATGAAACTATGAACTCATCATCTTCAATGCCTTGTTACTCGATACATCAATTTTAGGCATCTTCCCATGCAGCTAATCAGCACTAGATTACAAGAACATCGGTAAAACCAAAGCTTGTCATATAGCAGCAAAGCATCGTTTTCATGCAGCAACCGGACCTGATAGACTATAAAGAATACTTGCAGAATACCAGTATTCATAGCAGAATACTGTGCTTATACACCGCCGATATACAGCACAGTAGCCAATAGTAGTCGAAAATTGGAAAGGGTGAATCTGTGATTGGTCTTCTATTTCTTTGTACATAATAGAATTTCTAGTAGACAATCAGATTACCTTATGAAATGCATCAGAAACCAACAAGTCATTATGTGACATCCGGATGATGTCAACCAGCGACTATAAATAAGGCCTCCAAGATATTATCTGCTACCTGCCAATGGAGGGAATGAACGTGGCCAGTCCTGCCCTCCCTCCTGGCTTCAGGTTTCACCCTACAGACCAGGAGCTGATAATCCACTACCTCAAAAGGAAAGTCTCAGCATCAAACTTGGAAATTTCTCTAATAGGAGATCTTGACATCTACAAGTTCAATCCATGGGAACTTCCAGGTGCTCCATTCTTCTCATCTTATTCCTTTCTTCGCCTAATTATTCTTTTATCGGTGAATCATGATTCTGTGTTTTAGATATTTGCCTTTAAATATGTGATGTCGAATACCTAATAGAGTCATCAATTAGTGCTGCCTTTCTGGTAATTTTGGCTCATTTTCTTCATGGTTTTGTGCAGGAAAGGCCTTGTTTGGGGAAAGCGAGTGGTTTTTCTTTAGTCCAAGAGACAGGAAATATCCAAATGGTGCTCGTCCGAATAGAGCAGCTGCATCTGGATACTGGAAAGCTACAGGAACTGATAAACCTATCTTGACTTCCAATGGAACAGTGTGTCTTGGAGTGAAAAAAGCACTTGTGTTTTATAAAGGTAGGCCTCCAAAAGGCATGAAAACAAATTGGATGATGCTCGAATACCGTCTTCTTGATGACACTCATCAGCTTTACAGGCTCAAGGGATCTATGCGAGTAAGCCTTTTGGGCTGTTCTTGACGCATTAATGCTTATATTACAATTATCAAATTTATTAGTACAACACTTCTTTTTCTCAGTTGGATGATTGGGTTTTATGCCGAGTTCGTCAGAAAGGCGACAGCCCAATTTCAAATGAAGAAACTTCTGTCAGCAGTTTTGACAGCAGATTCTCCTCTCCATTCTACAATCTGGGGAGCTTACAAGGTCAAGATCTGATGCAAAAGTACAATTTCCTTTTTGACTATGGCTATGCTTCTCTAGAAAGTGAAGGAGAGGCACTTGATCAAGGCCAAGTTGTAGATTACCAGGCAGAAGGATCTCCAGGATACTCAACTTCAGCTGTGAATTCTAATTCTCAAGTTTCCTCCTTCAATGAAGCGCTGAAATCCATTGAGCGAGTACTCTCAGTTGGAAATCTTGAAGAGCTGATGCCTGTACCTCCCAAAAAGAGGCTGCATATGTCCACTCCAAACTCTTCAGAGAATGCAAACATTTTTCAGGCTTCTTCGCCTGAAATTTCCACATCTCATCTCCATGGTTTCTCGGGCTTCATGTTTTAAGTCTGCTGCATAACTGTGTGGTCTGTCGATAAATAAACATCTCCATGCCCTGTTGAGGCAAGTACCATACGCCCTATCACATCAACATGCACACCCTTCTTGTCTGTACTGTGTAAAATAAGAATCCCCCACCACAACATTCCACTCCTTGTATTGCAAACACAGGGTTTCCTTGAATAAGGAAGTTTCCAATGTATAAAAGTGCTAATGATAATCATGTAACCGTACTTGTACATGCTTTGCCAGGCTCTGAACTCTTTCAATCTGAATATAAGTAGGTTTTTGAGGGAGTTTTTCATGTATATGGCTGGAATTTTATTTAATGAATGACCTTGTCCTAACAGGAATCAACGTTTCCACGGTGAAGAAGACAAATTTCGTGAATTGTTTGTTCTTGGCTGCATTTTTTCTCTGCAATGCCTTGCCATATGATCTATCCGTAAAGCTAGAGATTCCAAAAATTTTTTATAATCGTTTTTTCTGCTGTAATCGTACAATATAATGATGATGATAATTAAACAAAATTAAATTATAAGGAGGAATTTTTTTTTTAACTTTAAAATTATTTTAAATATTAAATTAAAAATAAAAATAATTATTTTTAAAAAAATTATTCTTAGGTAATTTAAATTTATAATTTAAAATAAAACTTTTAAATTAAAACTAAATAAAATCAAACACACTCGAAACAGCTTTGCTGATTTATTGCCGCGCTGTCGTTCCGATTCTATAAATAAAGCACTAAAACCGAAAATCTCCAAACCACCCTTACCAAATTCCGCCTCTTCGGGCGGCAACTGAAGTACAATACGGTAATTTCACTTCGTCGCTGGCCTAAAATAAATAATATAAAAAATAAAATTATCTCTCTGTCGCTTCAATTCTTTCCCTCCCCAATTTTTAAAACCCTTGAAAACAAATTAAAGCCCAAAATCAGATCAACAACTACGACAGCAGCGACAAGAAGAAGCATGTTCAAAATCTTTAACCGCGGCAATGGCGCCGATTCCTCGCCGCCGGAACCGTCACCGTCGATGGCGCGGTCTTCGCCGGTGAATGGGCCGGCGAGGCCGATTCGCCTGCTGTACTGCGACGAGAAGGGAAAGTTCCGGATGGATCCGGAAGCCGTCGCCGCTCTGCAGCTCGTCAAGGAGCCAGTCGGCGTCGTTTCCGTCTGCGGTCGTGCTCGCCAAGGCAAAAGCTTTATTTTGAACCAGGTTTGGGTTTTCTAAATTAGGGCATTCTTTTTTGTTGACTCGAAAGGAGATTTCGGAAATTTTAATTCTTCAGCTGATTAAAGTTTTGATTTTTAGGGTTTGTGATTTTAGGCTTTTTTAAGTGCAATTTTTTCTGCTAATATCGTATGGTGTACAAGAACAAAGAAATGTGATATTTTATTATTTATAAATTGAAGCTTCGGAAATATGGTGTCTTTAATTTATCTTGGGCCGGTAAAGTTTAGATATTTAGGGTTTGTGAAATTAGGCATTTTTAAGTGTAATGTATGTGCTATTACTGTAATGTTAAAGAAGAGATAAGAATTTTTATTAAGTGTTGAGGGAATTACGGTAATTAAAAGCCGTGCGTGGATTTTTTGGTGGTGTAGCTTCTTGGAAGGAGTAGTGGGTTTCAAGTAGCATCAACACATCGGCCGTGTACGAAAGGACTTTGGCTATGGAGTGCGCCGTTGAAGAGAACCGCTCTGGATGGAACTGAGTACAATCTTTTACTATTGGATAGTGAAGGAATTGATGCTTATGATCAAACGGTATGTTTTTTTTGTTCAAGTGCAAGAAATGAATTTATGATCTTGTGAACTTGGTATTTGGATTAATCTGTGCTGTTTTTGTTCTTTTGCAGGGGACATACAGCACTCAGATATTCTCTTTAGCTGTATTGTTATCTAGCATGTTCATTTATAATCAGGTTAGGGAAAGTTATACACTTAGTCATTATCATATGTGATTTCTACTGTTCACATTGTTTGTCTTAGTTTTATGCTCCTATGTAGATGGGTGGCATAGATGAAGCTGCCCTAGATCGTCTCTCTCTTGTTACACAAATGACAAAGCATATTCGAGTGCGGGCTTCTGGAGGAGGGACTTCAGCTTCTGAACTTGGGCAGTTTTCTCCCGTCTTTGTTTGGTTGCTGAGGGTATGTTTTTTTGGAATGGTTATTTTTGTCTGATGTATCTTCTATGCTTTGCTGTGGGAACACGATTGCTTTATGTGTCACTATTGTTGGTAATGTGATAAACTTATATGGATATAATTTCTTTCTTGCAGGACTTCTATCTGGATTTAGTGGAGGATAATAGGAGAATAACACCCCGTGACTACCTAGAGCTTGCTTTAAGGCCAGTTGAAGGCAGTGGAAAAGATATAGCTGCCAAAAATGAGGTATTTATTGGCACTATTTAAAATTTTCCAGAAAATATTTTCTTTTGCCAAGATTTGAGTCAATTGTGAGTAGCTGAACTATGCGTCTTTTTAACAACATAGACGGTCTTGCAAAGGAGCCACCTATTTGGCAGATGTGTTGGCCACCAAGCTTTTAGATTTTCATATCTAGACTTCTCTTATCTGAATTGTTGAACCGTATGAATTTTTATATTTCATTTTTTGTTAAAGGTGCTGATGCTGTAATTATTTTCAATAGATTCGGGACTCCATTCGATCTCTATTCCCTGATAGAGAATGCTTCACCCTTGTGAGGCCTTTGAATAATGAAAATGAGCTTCAGCGACTAGATCAAATATCGGTTAGTACGCCTTCTATCCTCCTCTCCCTCTGTCTTTTTTACTTGCTGTAGCATTCTTATTATATTGTCATTATGTGTACTTAAGCCCTTTGTTTTTACTATGCAGTTGGACAGACTAAGACCTGAATTTAGATTTGGGCTAGATTCTCTGACAAAGTTTGTGTTTGAGAGAACAAGGCCCAAACAAGTGGGAGGCACTGTTATGACCGGTCCAATTCTTGTTGGCATAACAGAATCATATTTAGAAGCTCTCAATAAAGGTGCAGTGCCCACAATATCCTCCTCATGGCAGGTCAGTGTCCTATTTCAAGTTCGTTTGAGTCATAACTGACTAATGTGCTGGAAGGTACTTTGCACTTCAGGTTATTGGATGATAGAATTGTATTGTGTGCCGTTTCAGGTTGCAACATCCACATGATTTTTGTTTTGTTGATAAGTTTTTGGGATATAACATTAGTTCTTTTTATGATTAAAGCTTAAACAATTATTTTAACCAATATGTGCTTAATCAATTATTTTAACGAATATGTGAGAGTAGGTTTCTGCAGTCATGAAGGAAATAATGTTATTTGCTGCTTATTTGTTTACAAAACCATTTATAGGGTTCTTAGCAGACATTGGACAGCTTATGAAAGAAGTTTATTTATAGCATTTGGATTACACACTCTTGTTTCATTTACTATTTCCTGATTATATTACACTGTAGAGTGTTGAAGAAGCTGAATGTCGGCGAGCATATGACACTGCGACTGAGGTTTATATGTCCTCTTTTGATCGTTCAAAGCCGCCTGAGGAAGTAAGTGGTGCTTATATTATATCTTAGTTCTCTGATGAAATCTACAGTATTCTAATTGCACAAATTGTAGGTTACTTTGAGAGAAGCACATGAGGAAGCAGTTCAGAAAGCATTGGCTGCATTCAATGCCAGTGCTGTAGGGATTGGTTCCACCAGGAAACAATATGAAGCTCTTACCCATAAATTTTTCAAAAAGGCATTTGAGGTATTATAAGAATTAGAATATTAGCGTGAACATTTGGCCTGATCTTTTATTGGTTTGTATGACTTTTTTCTGTTGGAGACAATACAGTTATTTTGAGCTTGGAAAATATACTATAGATTTCTTATCTGATTGCTCTGACTACTTGTCGTTCTGGAAAGTTACGAGGAAAAAGATATGTAGAAAATACCCCAGCTTTTTGTTGTCAAAAACTGAGATTTTTTGTATTGTGCTCGTAGTTGGATTGCACCCTTGGTAATGAGTGGATTTGATTCACACTAGTTGCTGATGCAGGATTATAGAAAGAATGCCCTTATAGAGGCGGACTTGCAATGTACAAATGCTATACAAAGCATGGAAAAGAGGCTGAGAGCAGCTTGTCATTCATCGGATGCGAATGTGGATAAGATTGTGAAGGCAAGTACCTTATGTAGTTGTTATCTTAACTATGTTGCTTGATCCAGAATTTGTTTAGTCTAACTGGAGCTAGGCTGTTTTTGGAAATAAGTATTTCTTCATCATCAAAATATTGCCACTGTCAACTTATTAAAGTTGCTGTATTCATGGATTAGTGAGGAGAAAGGAGCATGGAGTAGAGAAAATAAAGAGCCTGTTGTTTAAGAATAATGAGAGCTTGAAGATGTCCTTTTCCTTGGTGATGATCGATTAACAATCCAATGTCACGCCTTTTGTTTGTTTGTGTCATAGATCAGCTTATAGAGACATTCTTGCCTTTAAATAGTCACTCTGCCAACCAAGCCAAGTAAATGGGCTATTTTTTACCTCTGTTTGAACTGCTATAATGACCTTTGTCCATGATACAGTCTAATGTATGGTTGTATTATTGCTTATAATTTGGCGTTTCTGTTTAAGAGAGCACAGTCCCCAGTTTTAAAGTTAATATTTTTGGGGATGAGGTAGCACAAATTGTTTTTGCCTGGATGTCTATTGTTAATGCGTATGTAGTATATGTAGAATTATATTCCTTGTTTATTGCACAACATCATGGTTGAACTTGTTTGCGAACATGTAATGCAGGTTCTTGATGCCCTCTTGTCTGAGTATGAGAAATCGTATCATGGACCAGGCAAATGGCAGAAATTAGCCACATTCCTACAACAAAGGTCTGTATGTGTTCTTCCCCCTTTTATTGGTTTCATGATTATTCACTTCAATAAATTTTTTTTACCTCAAAACTAAATTTTCAATTGCAATATCAGTTTGGAAGGTCCAATACTTGACCTTGCCAAGAGACTCAATGATCAAATTGGATCTGAGAAGGCTTCCCTCATGTTGAAGTGTCGCTCAATTGAGGATAAGATGGCGTTGCTGAACAGACAACTGGAAGCCAGTGAAAAAAACAAGTCTGAATACATGAAACGCTACGACGAAGCTATCAATGAAAAGAAGAAACTTGCTGATGACTATATGAGGCGCATATCTGATTTGCAGAGTAGTCGCAGTTCACTGGATGAGAGGTGCTCCAACTTGGTCAAATCATTAGAGTCTGCCAATCAAGAAGCCAAAGAGTGGAAAAGAAAATATGATCATGTGTTGTCAAACCAGAAAGCCAATGAAGATCAGGTCAGTTCAGAAATTGCACTCCTCAAGTCCCGAAGCAGCGCTGCTGAAGCAAGGCTGGCTGCTGCTCGAGAACAAACTAGGTCGGCTGAAGAAGAGGCATCTGAGTGGAAACGGAAGTATGACATTACTGTTAGAGAAACAAAAGCTGCTCTAGAGAAGGCAGCAGTTGTGCAAGATCGCACAAGTAAAGAAACACAAGTGAGGGAAGATGCTCTGCGGGAAGAATTTTCTAGTCAGTTAGCTGAAAAGGTGATCTGTCTCTTTTGCTCTCTCTCTCTCTCTCTCTCTCTCTCTCTCTGTTCAGTTGCTTGTACACAACAAGAATTTAGTCTTTCTTGTGCTTCAATGCTGGAATTTTGTTGAGCAAGAAAATAATTTCTGTGTTGATGAATGTGCAGGATAAGGAAATAAAGGAAAAGAGTAAGAAGATAGAATATGTTGATCAGTGTTTGACAACCTTAAACTTGGAGTTGAAGGTATTCCTCTTGGATTTTCAAATTGTGCAAATCTTATTACTGTTATGGTTCTGATAACCAAGTCCAGTATAAATTTTTCATAAATATTGGACTATTTGTTTAAATTCCAAGTTTGTTCCGACGACTTTCAGGAATTATGGGATAGAATTGATGTGACATTTGACAAATTCTTCACAGGCTGCTGAATCCAAAATAAAGAGTTACGATACAGAAGTATCATCCCTAAAGCTTGAAATCAAAGAGTTGTGTGAGAAACTGGATACGACAAATGCTAGGGCCCAATCTTTTGAGAGAGAAGCTAGGATACTAGAACAAGAGAAGATCCATTTGGAGGAAAGGTACCGCTCCGAGTTTGAGAGGTTCGCAGATGTCCAGGAACGGTGTCATCGAGCTGAAGGAGAATCTAAGAGGGCTACAGAATTGGCTGATAAAGCACGGGCTGATGCAGTGGCTGCACAAAAGGAAAAGAGTGAGCTTCAAAAACTGGCTATGGAAAGATTAGCCCAAATTGAGAGGGCTCAAAGGCATATTGAAAGTTTGGAGAGAGAGAAAAATGACTTGGCAGATGAAGTTGATAGAATACGTGTATCAGAGATGGAAGCTGTCTCAAAAGTTGCTTTGCTTGAGGAAAGAGTTGAAGAAAGAGAGAAGGAAATAGAGTTGTTACTGAATACAAACAATGAACAGCGAGCTAGTACAGTAAAGGCCCTTCAAGATCTTCTAGAAGAAGAACGAAAAGCCCATAGTCTTGCAAACAGAAGGGCAGAAGACTTCTCTCTTCAATTGGAGTCAGCTCGGGCAAAACTTGATTCACTGCAACAAGAGTTGACATCTGTTCGTCTCAACGAGTCAGCCCTGGACAGTAAGCTCAAGGCTGCCTCTCATGGCAAACGTTTGAGAACAGAGGACATTGAAATGGGTGTAGGATCTGTTCAAGACATGGGCACGAATGACAATAGTATGAGACAGAATAAGAGGTCCAGGAGCACAACAAGCCCTTTACAGTTTGCTCGATTGGAAGATGGTGGTTCAGTGTTCAAGGGTGACGATGACAATCAGAGCCAGCAGTCCGAGCAGGAAGATTATACCAAGTTCACAGTTCAGAAACTTAAGCAGGAGCTCACGAAGCATAATTTTGGGGCTGAGCTTCTTCAGTTGAGAAATCCCAACAAGAAAGACATCCTTGCTTTGTATGAGAAATGTGTTCTGCAGAAGTCGTGAGAATTTTGTAGGTCACTTGTACAGCGAGGTTAATCCACTGGGAGTTAAGTTAGTAGACTAGCGTTGGATTAGGTGTAGGTTTAAGTTCTTGCGGGATTCATTCCCCCGAAGATCCTCTTTTGTACGTTCAAAGTTCAGGAAATTATTATGGTGTATCTTAAAGGGTTCGTTCATACAGAATTAATTTGATGCTAAGATGGCTTCATATTTTTTCTCTTCTCTTAGGCCCTGCTTTTTTAGTCTGCTAGGATGATATTTATTTGAATCTGCTGGTGCTGGGCTGTATGATCCGTGGTTTCGGGTTTCTGGTTTCTGGTTTGGTGTCAAGAACAGTTTGACAGTTTGCTGGTAATCCTACGTAGCTCTATTGACTGTAGGCGACGAGATTGGTTTATTATGTTTCAAGTGTTTGATAGATTCTACGTCGTGCGGGAAGTGATTATGTTGTTTTTCTTTTTTTTTTTTAATCAAAACGATGGAATATCTAAGCCTTCGATCCGGCTATTTTCCGCAGGCTTATACAATCTGTCTTGTCCACATGCACTGGATATTAAGCTGACTTGAAATGCTCTTATTATATTTGTCCTAATCTTATTACTTTTGTTGTGATCTCTTGCGATACTAAGATGAAACATTTTATTTTAATTTAGTGCATGAAGATTTGAAATATATATAAATGAGCTTTAAACGAAAAAGACTTTAATGAGTATCGGGCAC
>STGP01013035.1:597-14970 GCA_004918865.1 Caryocar brasiliense | reverse complement strand
ATTTGGTTATTGCATATGATATCTGGTGTGCAGTTCGTATGGCACGATGACTATGTTTTAAGGTTTCACTTTCACTTGTCTTAACTGTTTGTTTCCTGAGTGAGAGAAAATAAAAAAAAGAGTAGGCATCGACTGATGATTTCTGCATTGGTTTTTGCTTTTGGTCGTGTTGAATTTTTCGGTTGGGATGATGGAACGAATCTGAACTATAGGAGATTGTGGGATTATGGTGGTGGAAATTGTCCTAACCAGTGGAAAGTCTCATAGCTTCATGTTTGTTTTTCAGCATTATCAAAAGGTTGGAGTCTATCAATACAATGGTGTCATCCATCTGGTGGATTATCGGATTCTATTGGATTGTTGTAGGCGGTCAAGCACTCCTGCAAGATTCTCCTCGTTTATATTGGTAAGGCATGGACTCGTGATTTGAAAAAGTACACGGTTTTTTACTCTAAGCACTTGTCCTCTGTCTGCTGTGATTGATTTTCTTAGTATTCAGTTGTGTGATTTCATGCAGAGCATTATCATACTCAAGAGATTTAAGCATGTGGAACTTATACTTCAAACTGATTTATTTGTTCTCAAGACTTTTTGACAATTCAGCAACTGGGTTTTGTAGTTCCGCTCCACATGCAATACTATTAATCCTCCTTTATAAGCTTGTTTGATAACCTGGGTTGAATGTCATATGACAATGGAACTGAATGCTAACTAGGTTTCAGAAGCTTTATTGACAATTATTAGTTTTGCTCAAAATGGAAAGCTTTGTTCCAGTTCATGTGCTTGAATGCTTTTCTTCTCATCAGATTCTTAAATTTTCTTTGCGTTTAGCGTGTAATTCATATTTACTTCTCATTACTGAGTTGGCACTTCTACTGCATTGGAATTTGTTGATTATGTTATGTACTGCCAAATGGCAATGTTTTTTGTCAATAAACCTGCTGATACACCATCAGCATGGTTTTGTCATGTAATGCATCTCACGAGACCGTTTCAGTTTTGCCCGTAGGTGGTATCATTATAATGGTGTGATATCTCAATGATGACCCTTGTGCTTGAAGTGCAGGTTAACAGTGGTATTTCTGGCCTTTGATGTGTTCTTTATAATCTTTTGCGTTGGGATGGCATGCATTGTTTTCTTGGCTCTCTTTTGCTGCATTCCAATTCTAGCAGTAGCTTATGCTGTTGGAATAAATAAAGGTGCATCTGAAGATGATATAAGGAGCCTTCCCAAGTATAGATACCGCCAAGATAGTGCATCGAGGAACAATGACAAAAAGCAAGATGTGCTTGGAGCAACAGTGGGATCGAGCAATTCCATTTTTGTTAATGAACTCACTCTTTTCCCAGAAGATTCTGTGAGTATTTATACTGCTTGTTCTCCCTCAGTTTCATAAACAAAGCAGCAATGTTATACCAGCATCTATGATGCGTGTTCGTGCATATACAATGACAAAAAACGGAAGTGCACTTTGAAAATTCTTACTTCGAATTTATTGCTTTGTAGGAATGCTGCATTTGCCTCTCTAAATATGTAGATGGGGCTGAGCTCAATACCCTGCCCTGCAACCATCATTTTCATTGCGGATGCATCAGCAAATGGCTTCAGATAAATGCCACCTGCCCTCTCTGCAAGTTCAACATTCGCAGTGCTGATACATTGGTCTGATTATCCTGTCTTCCAAGATCAAAGCTCACTTGCACAGGGCAGCTACCCTGTATTGGTTGCTCTGGCTGATGTCCTGACCTTGGTGGTTGGAACGTGAAAGAAATGTGAAAAATGTTCCAACCTTTAGCCACTTTTTCTCTGAACTCCTTTTCTTGAATGGAGTTTTTACTCTCCATTTTTAAGCTTTAGCTTTGGTGGGTGGTATATATTCTGTAAATGCAATTTTCTGGGACAAACATATTGGAGGTATCTCCTCATCACTTGATTAGTGACATCAGAAGCACCACTGGCAACTAAATTATTTGACATGGAACTTTTTGCAGAGCTCCCTATTGGAGTTGCTAATCATCCACTTCGCTGAGCTGAGGTGTAATATATTTAAGCAAAGATTCTGGAGATCTGAGCCGTGGATAGTGTTGGGTCATGTTGAGTGGTGCGAGAAGACCTCGATTTTCTTAATTGGTTTTGTTTGATTGCAATAGGAAAAAAGTTTTTAATTGCAAATTGTGTCTATTTTGCTTGAAAATACAACTTGCTTATAAATTAAAATAACAGAATACATACTTTTAAGTTAAGAAAAGCATTAGATCAGCCAGTAATTTGCATATGAATTGAACAAATTAAGAAAACTTGAGAACAAATCGAACAGCAGTTGATATATCGCTTAAGATCGTTAGATCTTCAAATGAACAAAACAGCCATTACATGGATACGCAACATTCCGAGAAGCAAAAGGAGATTGGCGCTAAACCTGCAAGAAAACTCGAGGCGAAGCCCTCTCTCAGACGTTCTTTAACTTCTTCATCTTGGAAGGCGGCCATCGACCCTTCTTTCTCAGTCTCCTTTTCCGAACAAGCCTCTTCCTACGAAGCCTAATTTTCCTGGCCAACCTCATCCTTAACCTCTGTTCCTCCCTCTCCTGAAGCTTTGACTCCAGTGGTAGTTTCTCAACTGACACCGCCTCTTTTTGGCCCTCAGCAGATGCGTCACTGCCGTCCGCTGGAGAAGTTCCATCACTGTCAGAAGAAACTCTCACAACTGCAGCTGATCTGTTTCTGAAGATAGGACTCCCAATTCGAACTCCATTGAAAAGTTTTGTGGTCAGATCAATAGGTTTTACAGGCAGCCTAGAAACTGAAAAAAGCAACACAAATTCAAATAATAATGATAAATTTTATACAAACCCAGATACAAGAAACAATTGAAATGAGCATTAAGCGAATTAAAATGAGATTTTTTTCCCATTGAATTCAAAGTGTTATTAGTTGCAATTACAGCACGCTGAGTGTTCGATTAAATGCCCAACAGAGCATGAAGCGGAACCACGTAGCTGCACCCGGAAACACTGTCTTTTCATGTTTAGAACGAACAGAAAATGAAAATTTAGATAAAACCCATATCAAGAGAAAAAATTACAGCATGTAAGAAGCTTTAGAAGTACCTGGATTCGCAATGAAGGTGAGAGTTGAGGATGAACGAGAGGAAGTTGAAGAAGAAGAAGTGAGACAGACGAGAGGATTGCAGGAAAGCAGAAGAGACATTTTGAGGCTTTTTTTCTATGTTGTTCTTCTTCTTCTTATCTATAGGTTGTTATTGTCTCTGCCATTTCTGTGTCTTATTTGGATAAGAGGAATGAGCAGGGCCTTTATTTATTTCTTCGCTCCACAAACAAATTTGGAGTTTCAGAATTTCGGTAAGTTTCGGTGCCATTTTTAAAATCTGAAGGACCAACCTGTAAAATATGGTAAACTCAAAGGGGGTTTTTGTAATTTTCTTTAAATGTACAATTACGTGAAATTCCTGAACATTTTTGTGAGAAGGAGATTGGCTGGCTAGCTCGTGGAATTTTTGCATTGGACCCTCAACCTAAAACCTGTGGACTGTCAGAAAGTTGGGCTAGAGCCCGAAAAAAAAATGACGGCTGTTTCAGAGGTTGGGTTGGCGGCCGCTTCAGAAGTCCTTCTGTCTTATGTTTTGTTTCAGGAAATGTAGAACGTGGTTAGTGTCATTTTTTCTTCTTTGATGAAGTGTAGATTGGTAAGGATCATGTTCAAAGAAAATTGGGTGATTCAAAAAGATTGCACAGTTAATTACAGCCACGTTTGTGCAATTTGGGCATAAAAATATTTACCAGGGAATACAAAAGTACATGTATCTGTAACATTATTATTAGTCATTAAGAAATTTCCTGTAATGACAATGATTGTATTCATATTTGTAACAGACAAACATTGACGTGCGATTTGTCACGTTACCCGTTCGAAAAAAAAAAACTCTCTTCACTATCCCACTTCTCTTTGCTTCTTGTTTGATAGACAATCAATGGGCCACCTTTGAGCAGGTGTTGGGTGGCACTGATTTTTCAGTTGGTTGGCTACTGTTGCCTCAAAAGATGAGAGCTTTGTAGTGGCACAAGGGTTCCTGGCTGCTTTTCGCTTTCTGGGTCTTCACCATTTGATCCAAAAACGCCATCTAGCTTTTGATCATGGCTGAACTTTCTTGGCCTTGTGAAGATGAGGTAATGATTTGGTCATCTGGGTTTCAATCACACTTCCCCGTTTTTGCCTTTAATGTGCTTTCTTCAATGAATTGCTCTAAAAAATCTCTGTTTTTGATTTGCTTATTTTTAAATCTGTTTATTTATCATGATGCATTTGAGAGTTTCTTTCGCTTGTTTGTTCTTGATAATGTGGATGCCTTTCTAAGTGTTTTTATGTATTTAAAATGGGGCATGCAATTGAATTGTTAAGGAATGGTAGAAGAAGGTGTTGATTTTCTCATGGGCTTCAAGAGGCTCAATTGAATTGAAATCTTTCTTATTTTTTCGGTAGCTAAACAGGATAAGAGAAATAGTTGCTGCAATGGCTGGGAGAGGTCCAGAAGAGGTCTGCTTTGCTGTCTCTCCTTATCGTATCTGCCCACTGGGTGCTCATATTGATCACCAGGTTTGTTTTATGATCTTGGACTTGGTCTCTATTAAGTTTAGGTTTAGTTGTTAACCCGAGATTTTTTGGGCTATTATCAGCTACTTTGGATCTGCTATTAGGTGTTTGTTCATTATATAACAATTTGATTTATCTAGGCATTGTATGTATTGTGGGTTCGATTTAAACCAGGATTTGTTAATTTATTGGTTTAAAATGTAGAAATTTGAAAGGCTAATCATTTGCTCTTTGATACTTGCAGGGTGGAACAGTTTCAGCTATGACAATCAATAAAGGTGTACTTCTGGGGTTTGTTCCTTCTGGGGGCACTGAGGTACAACATAGACAATGATTTATTTTTCCACATTCAGAACTTTGTAAAGCGTTTTTTGGATTTTCGAGGTTCCAGGTCACACATTTTGATGTTGAACAGCTGTCAAGTTTGATATTTAGCCTCTTTAATTATTTTCCATGTTTCTATTCGTTGATTAGTCCCTATAGTGTTATTTTCTACTTAGCCCTGGCATTCTCGATTTAGGTTGTGCTGCGTTCCCAACAGTTCCTTGGAGAAGTTAGATTCAGGTACGCATATGATTCTGTTGTCATTTCTCATTCATCCTTTTTCTTTTTAACGAGTTTTAAAATTTCAAGACAAAAACTCAGTTTTTCTATATTTGATAGATTAGATGGTTGAAAATATGGTCTCTGGTTTAGCATTGACATCTGTTGTAGCAAAACGGCACATGGCCGCTCATTGATAGGACTAATTAACGGATACATTTCATGCTCGCTATCATATTTTATTTTTTTCTATCCACAACAGTCTTATGTTTAAGTTGTCCATTTGATCACATATACTACATATAGTCAAGGGAAAATGGACTTCTATTTGTCTTACGTACCACTTTATGGCTATTTTGGATAAGTTATGCCCCGGAATGTGTCCTTCAGTGTGGATGATATTCAGCACCCAAGACCCTTGAGACAAATGGAAAAAAGCCAGGCTACCGACACCTGGGAAAAATTTCCAAGAGGAGCTGTCTATGCTCTGCAGAGGAAAGGGAACTCTCTTACTCAGGTGTGGATTTTTCCTTTCCAAGTGGGTTGTTGGGGGAACTGAAATGATTTTCAAGCTATTGATCCTAGCTCTCTCTTGTTGATTATTATGGTCTGCGATACGTTTCTAGATTGTTCAGCAGAGAGTTGTTACATCCTCTCAGAAGGAATTGTAACAGTAGCAAATGGATTGTACGAATTATTACATATAGGTTGTGAATTCGCAAAAAGGATTTAATGCTGACTTTTCATGCCTTTTTCTGTCTCTCTCGTGTTGTTTCTTTTCATCACTTTTCTCCTATGAAGGAAGTCATGTGATCTATTCGTTTTGAGCAATGTTTCAATGTATCTTTCTGGTGAAAGCTGGACATGCAGCATAGCATTACATTGGCCCCTCTCAATCAATTGTCAAATCACACAGATTTGGAACTAATATATGATAGCTTTCGTTGCCATTGCAGGGCATCATAGGATATGTATGTGGTTCTGAAGGTCTTGACAGTTCAGGCCTTAGTTCTTCTGCAGCTGTAAGAATGTGTTTCATAGCATGCCTATATTCTAGCACATCAAAAATTATTCACTCCTTCCTATGCTTTCTTTCTTATTCTATAGTTACCATCCTTTCTTATTCTATTCTATCAGAGGCTCCTAAATTAAGCCTTTAGATCAAAAAAGCTTTGTTGTTATTCCTTTGGCCACTCTAACTTCAAGTTCTGCTTGAATAATTCAATTTGGAGTAGTTATGGGTAAAAAACACTTGACATATTGATGCTAAACTTAGCTAAACCCATGAAGTTAGGAGCTCTTAACCTCTATTGCATTAATTTGAAACCATTCGCAAATATTCCATTTGTTTTGCTGAAAACTGTCACATGCTGTACCAATTCCACATAACTTAAATGAAAAAACTGAAATGAATAGTTTTAGACATTCCACACACAACATCATCTTTCGACATATTAGTCTTTGAAATTTGAGTTTAAGAAAATTATAATGGTTATTTACAAATGAGTATGCAAGTTTTCCTACATATGGCTGTGGCATGCCTGGACTTCATGCATTTTTGCATTTACATCCTTTTTTAACAAAATTTCCCTGAACAACATTTTGAGGCTTTGTCTATTTTAATGCATTTTTCTTTAAGAATCCTAATCCATGTTGCATTTGACAGGTTGGAGTTGCTTATCTTTTGGCTTTTGAAAGTGTGAATAATTTGAGAGTGCCTCCTGTGAAAAATATTGAATATGATCGGTGGGTTTTGTGAGATTGCTCCTGCTCATTGAATTCTTGTATTTTTTTTTTTTTTCAAATAGAAGTATAAAATCATCCACCAACTTCCAAATTTTTGTCAATCTGACCCTTTATGTATTATTTTGGTCAGTTTCACCACTTCTTTCTTTTTTGTTCAATTAAAGAAATTCATCATGAAAGAGAAAATTATGTCTCATAAATGACAGAGGTTATCATGATTTTTAGGCCTTAAGCTCAACTTTTATGACAATAGATATACTATTTGCTAAATATTAATTTTTGAGACTCAAAACTCTAATAACTTCGTATGAACTCCTTGATGTTTGCATCAGTGTGTGTTTATGCTTGTTTACAATCTGTTGTTGTCTGTTTCATGCCAACTAGGTGGTCAGCTAAGATATAAGCATCTATATTTTCCTTACAAATCTTGAAAATCAGGTGTTTATAGATTTACGCTTCTGCATATGCAGGCTCATTGAAAATGAATATTTGGGTTTGAAAAATGGAATATTGGATCAATCAGCAATATTGCTTTCAAGTCATGGTTGCCTAACGTGCATTAACTGTAAGGTAATAATTGGGTTCTTGTTCTGTCTCTTAGGTTCTTGAGGAACAAGCCTCTCACGTTTTGATTCCAAAGGGTGTCATAATCGATTTCAAATTATTACTCTATCTTTCTTAATTGCTACTGCATTAATTGTTTAAGCTGAATTAAAAGTATATTGACTCTTTTATCTAACTGGTGCTCCATAGAAAGACAGAATTTGTTACCGAACTAGTTTGTTGCTCTCAGTGTTTAATGAATTTTTTTTCCCTTTTGTGTCTTCCATTGATTTGTTGCATAATGTTGCCACCATTTTGTGGTGTGTACCAAGCTCAACGTGAATTTACTCAAGTTCAACAGATCATGCCTTAATTCTCGCCTGCATCTTGAAGAACTTTTTTCTGTATTGATGCTTTGCTTGTAAGGAGACATATACTTTCATGGGCTTTGTATTTTTACTCATTCCAGTGAAATCATATTTTTTTCATAGGAATAATTTATTTCCTTGATATTGCAGGCTGCTTTCTATGTGAGAAATTTATACATTTACCTTTGAGCAATATGCATCTAATGGATCTAATTGCATTTGTAGACAAAAGAATACAGGCTTATATCTCCATCAAAGCTGCAGGAGAATCAAAAAGACTTTCAGGGATCTTTTAAAATATTATTAGCATTCTCAGGCTTGAGGAATGCTTTGACCAACAGCCCTGGATACAATAATCGGGTTGCAGAGTGTCAAGAGGCTGCAAGTGTTCTGCTCAGGTGCGACCTCTGAGAATCAATTGATATTAAATCTTTTAGAACCTTTTCTACTTGCTTTGGACCTTCTAAAACCATAAATCTCACAGAAGTTTCCATTCCCAAATCAGCTTAAGAAAAAAATCCTATTTTCCAACTTACAAATTCGATGGGACAAAAAAATTACAAACAGTTCATTCTGCATTGAATATGAGGACTCCTTTGTCCACGTCAATCTAATTCATTCAAATTCTGTCCAATAGCACTTCACTAATTGTCATTTGTTTGTTCCTTTCCTCATAGAAACTTGGTAAATACCTGAATGTGAATTATATAGAGCACAAATACCCTATATATCATATACCCTTACCTTTGCAGCCTGTTCTTCTCCTGAATCAGTCTTTTTCCTACCATAGTTAACTTTATAAAGGTAAAGCAACTCATTAGTATCCTTTTGTTTGGACCATTTGCACTTTGAGAGTTCTTTTTCATGCTTCATGTATTAAATGCTCTGTGGACTCTATTTGTGTTTGTCCTTACAGTAGAAGGCAAATTCCGTTTTACAAAATATGAGCTCCAAAATTTTGCTTTCCATTCTCTAAAAGCTATGCTCATCTTTACATTGCTAATATGTTGCTCCTCGTCCTCATGTTTCATATTCTTATTTTCATCATTGATTTTTTTTTCTTGTTCTGCGTATGATCCCCAGAGCTGTTGGAAATGATGGACTGGAGCCTCTCCTGTGCAACGGTTAGTATTTGATTTTTGTATTGAATTTCATTTCTTGCTTACTTGCTTTCTGATGGATTTTTACTCCTACTTTGATGTGATTGCACAGTTGAACTGGAGGTATATGAAGCTTACAAGGTAATGAAATTGCCTCATTCTTATAGGTTATCAAAATAGTCCAATTTATGCCTTTTGTTCATTTGCGTGTTAGAATACAGATATTTGTATTTGAATTCTTTTTTATACATGAGCATACAAATAAGTTCATGACATAAAACGTAAACTTAAACAGTCTAGTTACGAGCTTAAATTGATCAAGAACTTTGTCTTTTGTTCAATTTATCTCTAACATATAGTTTTCTGCATCTTCAGGGCGAATTAGAAACCAATCTAGCTAAGAGAGCTGAACATTATTTCTCAGAGAATATGCGCGTTATAAAAGGCATAGCTCTATGATATCCTACATCCATGGCAAACAGATATGTTGCGTGTGTATCTATATTGCACTGTGCTGATGAACCTAAAGCAATTGTTTCAGGTATTGAAGCTTGGGCTTCTGGAAACTTGGAAGAATTTGGAAAACTTATCTCAGCTTCTGGTTTAAGTTCTATCCAGAATTATGAATGTGGTATGTCCTGATAACTCCATTTTATCTCTTGTCCCCATCTCTAACCTACTCTACCCAACCCTCCCTGTCTTAAAAAAATGTAGAATAAAAAGCACAAGTGCTCGAACTTTTTGGCTTCATGAATACAGAAGAAACTAAAAGAACTTTAAATGTCTTTCTTATTTACAAGAACTAAAGAACTATCGGGGCTTGTTTCAACTTAAATTTGCCATGCTCCGCTTTGAAATGCTAGGACCAAACTTTAGCCTTCTTATTTGGTGGGTTCATTGCCAGGTTTGGAAGTTGGGAAAAATCCAGTTATCCTAGTTTAATTGGTTTTTACTGATGTTACTTCCATTTAAATGAGTTGAATGTACACTATATTTGCTTGGTCTTTGGTATTTACCTTTGTACAAGAACATACTAACTTTTCCTTTGTAATGTTTTTTTCTTGAAATATCTAATTTTCTATTTGTTTAGTATTCTTGATGTTACAATTGCAAATCTGACTTTTCCACCTGATAGCTACACTGGCTGTCTTTGGTATCCAAGCTCAAAATTTGGGTTCTGGTTATCATTCATCAAATGCTTGAAGCAGCACAAGCATTAAATTGAGCTGCAAAACTCTCTCTGGTCTTGGCAGATGATCAAAATGCTTTATATGCTGTCCTTGGAAGAAAATTCATTCGAATTCTGTTATCAGTAATCTGATTCAGTATTGACTAACTGATCCTGTTTCAATTTGGAGTTTGTCCACATGAATAGTTCAGTTTTCTGAGTCTTCGGTATATGTGTGACTATCCATTGTGGTAATTGTGAAGGTTGCAAACCATTGATACAACTTTACGAGATTCTTTTGAGGACTCCTGGTGTATATGGGGCACGGTTTAGTGGTGCTGGATTCAGAGGATGCTGTCTTGCAATTGTTGCTGCGGATCGCGCAGAGCAGGCTGCTTCTTTTGTCAGGGAAGAGTATCTCAAGGCTCAGCCGGAATTGGCAAGTCAAGTGCATCCTGACGCAGCAGTTTTGATATGCGAAGCAGGTGACTGTGCTCGAGTAATCTGATCAGTCCACCATGAACTGCTCATCCATCTCTTCGTTGGTCATTTGCCATTACTGCAATTCAGCAGTCTATCTTCGTATTCTGCGTCGGAATTTTCCTCAATAAGGTCTCCAATTGCCAGTTGATTAAAGAATGAAAAATGCGGAAATGTGGTGTCATCAAAAGTCTGTCTGTGTTCATTTTTTTCCTCGCTCTGAGGTATGTTCTTGAATGCCAACTGCATTCAGGGTAAACTGGAAATTGACAGTAAATTGATTTGTACCACTAGCAACAATGGATTGCTTCCTGCCAGGGCTGTGCATTTCAGCTTTTGTTATTAGATTTCAGTATTCAGATTTAACATTGGTTAAATTCCGTAATTTGGTTCGGAATTGGTTTCTGGGTTTGAAAAACAGGTTACCATTTAGATCATTTTCCAGGTTAAAAATCGAAATTTAAATTCAGCCAAAATTTATTATCATAATAATAATCTGCGCAACACCGAAATTAAAATTCAACCCAAAAATAATAAGAATAGGATAGCGTTCATCTGCACAACTTGAAAGCAAACGAGAGCTGAAGTCGAACGAATATCAAACGAGGCCCGAGAAAAGAACATCAGAGAGCATGAAACCTCGGCTGCAGTCATCTTCCGAACGAGGCCCAAGTATTTCAGAGAATAAGCCCATCATTTTCGGACCCATTCCATCATAATCAAGTTAGTCTCGTGCACTTCTCCAAGCCAGGACGAAAGCTGATACAAGAGAAGGGACAGTTCCATATATTTGACATCTGAAGGGAGGCTGAAAAGAATCCTACAAGACAAGAGTAGGACAAGCATAGAACCATGTCCGTGAGCGGAGAAGGGAAGGTGGTGTGTGTAACCGGAACATCTGGTTACATAGCCTCGTGGCTAGTCAAGTTCTTGCTTCAACGTGGATACACTGTCAAAGCTTCAGTTCGTGACCCAAGTCAGTATATTTTTATATTTGCTTTTCCTCCTTTATTTTTTGTGAAGTGGACTATGATCTCGAATTGCAAAACTCATTATCAGCTCATATTGTCATCTGGGTTCTCGGAGTTTTAGGGAAAATGCCTTGTTTGCCAGATTTTAAGTCTTGATTCGAATGAAAAGGCCTGAATTTGAGCTTTGCATAGACATGGGTTTTGCTGCGTCAGTCCATGAATTTGTAGTGGTTATCTAGTGTAAAAATTAGCACTTCTGAATGGAAAAGAGTTGGGTTATTCACATTTCTGAAAGAAGATATGATATATTTGCTAGTAATAGTATTGAAGCCCGTTGACGTATGTCGCAGACGATGCAAAGAAGACTGAACACTTGCTTGCACTTGATGGAGCTAAGGAAAGGCTTCACTTGTTCAAAGCAGACTTGCTGGATGAAGGATCTTTTGATCCAGTTGTTGAGGGTTGTGTATGTGTCTTCCACACAGCATCTCCATTTTATTTTACTACAAGTGATCCCCAGGTAATTCTCTTAGGTATCTTTACTTTCATGTGATCCCCTGCTTTAGCGTCTGTGTATTTTTCTCCTTACACGTTGCAGCAAATCATTTTGTCTACAGCAACCTCTGCAGTATAATCTCTTCTTTAGTTATATCCTTAGAAGCTCCTTCGAACTGACTTGTATTTGATAAAGGATCCAAACGTGACAGACGATTTGATTTTGGGTTTTAACTTTGTTGGAGATTACATGTCAATTTAATTCTGGCATAGCCGTGTGGCCATTTTTTCAATTACTACTCCAGTGTCCTAGTTCTATGTTTCATTTCTTTTCAGGCTGAACTAATTGAACCTGCAGTAAAGGGAACACTCAATGTTTTGAAATCGTGTGCCAAAGTTCCTTCGATCAAGAGAATTGTCGTAACATCATCCATGGTAGCAGTTGTGCACAATGGCAGAACACTTTCTCCTGATGTTGTAGTTGATGAAACTTGGTTTTCAAATGCAGATCTTTGTGAGAAAACAAAGGTGTGTAGGTGCTTTGATCGCTAATCGTTATCTTACATCCTTTGTTTTGTTTCCTTTTTGTTTCCCCTTCCAGTAATATCGTTTGAAAGGAAAGATCAGTTAACCATATAATCTATGCACTGGAGCCTTTGGCTTGAGTCATATGGTCCATATAAAGTTGATGAATTGCTCTTTTCAACTAAACAAAGCATTCACTGTGCAACATTCTTGTTTAATATCCTGTTTAGAAAGTAGCATGATAGACAAGTTGGAAAACCCACTAATATTGTGTTTCACGTATACTGTCTCACATCTAACATTAGATTTACTGCATTGGTTTTGACTTGGTCGCAAAGCATGTCACATATATGTACAGAATAAGCAACATCTCTTTTCATTGTACAATAAATGAATATTTTTGTTCCTTACAGCAATGGTACATGCTATCAAAAACCTTGGCAGAAGAAGCTGCTTGGACGTTTACAAAGGAGAATGGAATTGACATGGTTGCAGTTAACCCGGGATTGGTGATTGGTCCTCTCTTGCAGCCAACTCTGAATACAAGTGCAGAATCTGTTTTGAACCTAGTAAATGGTACGTTTCCTCTAGTAGCAGGGGTTTGCTTATCTTCATACTTGAAAGTCAACTAAGGTTATTCTGATTATGTCAGGACTTTTCTGTAAACTCCATATCATAATAAGAGGCTTTATATCAAAACTGTAAATGCCACAACTTTTATGTTGAGATGGTCAATAATTGTGAAATCTAATTCCTTCAGTCCAGTAACGACCAATAACTACAAACTCTTACAGGTCTGAAGCTACAAAAATGGATTTGTATATCAAACCATAAATGCTTCTAATTTGCTCATGAAGATTACTTTTGTGTGTGCCCTATTTAGTGGTCATTTTCATTTCAGTGTGTCCATTGTTTTACCAAGTTTTCTTCAGAAGATAGACATGCTATGGCATTTTAGCCTGCTTTTTCCCTGCATTTTAGTAGTTTTCTTTTGTCGAAGCTGATAGAGATGAAACAAGTAGACTTCCCTGGTAGACTGCTAAAAAACAAGTGCAAAAGTCCTCTTGGCATGTGCAGTTTATTAAAGGTCATGGGAGTTAGTAGTTTGGCTTAAATTTATTTCTGCTAACAAATAAGTGTCTCTTTATATATGTGATGTCTGTGATGCAAGTAATTGGTGCCATTGACTGCAGGGGCAAAAAGATATCCAAATAGAACGAATAGATTGGTTGATGTTAGAGATGTTGCTGAAGCACATATATATGCCTTTGAGAATCCTTCAGCTAGTGGAAGATACTGTTTAGTTGGCACTGTTATACATGCTTCTGAGGTCTTGAAGATTTTACGCAAGCTTTACTCTGATCTGAATCTTCCAGAAGAGTAAGTTCATTGGATTTTATAGGTTATGATGACTTCTTATTCTCTGAAATGTCTGTGACCCAATTTCAGGCCAGCTCAAAGCGAAATAACATGGTTTGTAAAACCCAATTGATATCAGAAATTGGAAAAGTGACGATCTTTCCAAAAAGTAGATAACCCACAATCCTATATGAACCGTCTTGCCAGAGGAATCAGGCAATATTTAGTAGTGCTTCATAGAATCTGACAATTCTTCACTTTCTATGAACAAATTTGGTTGATCCCTAATCCAACAAAGGGATTTGTTTGCATTTAAGAGTTGACCAACTACCATACTATTGGCATTTTATACTGTCATTTTTTAACGATATATTGTCGAACATAGGGAATCAACGAAACAATTCATGTCTATCATTATGCAAATTTTAGTGTTCGTGTTGGCATTCACAACATGATGATGTCTG
>STGP01012932.1:11716-25449 GCA_004918865.1 Caryocar brasiliense | reverse complement strand
CACGTGCTAACCAACGCATATTGCTTTTTAATTAGACTTCCCTTTCTTGCTTTTGATTTTAAGAATAAAAGTAAAATTTTTAAATTTTTTTACCTATATAATCACATTTTTTAATAATTAAAAAATTATTTTAAAATAAAAAAATAAATTAATTCATAGTCTGATATACTAAAAAATTTATTTAACTCTATATATCTTTTTAGGTAGAAAAAAAACTATATTTAATTTTAAAAGTCCTTGAAATGCATCAAATAATTATTTAATTTAATATGTATTTTACCGGCTCTTAAAACCTAATAATCTTAATTTTTTCAATAAAATATGTTTCTTAAAAATTATATTTATATTAATTGACTCCTCTTTTTATATTACACTATTTTAAAGCAAAATCATAGCTCAGAACTTCATTCGGCCGGTGACGGACCACCGACGACGTGAGTGGGGCTGCTAATAAAGTCAATGTGGAGGATGTTTCTGTGATTTTGTTTGAAATATAAGGGCATAATTATCGTTGCAGAACGCAAAAGCAAACGCGGTTTTTGCACTCGCATTTCTCATTTCTTTAAAACAGGGCGAATTTCTATTCTAGCGAACTTTTAGGTGTACCTCGGGATTGGAAATTGCACTTACGCCCCGGACTTTTGGTCTATTTATTATTGGGTGCAGCTGGTCTCAAGAGTAAAAATAAAAATTAGGTGCTAGTTTGGTAAATTTGAATTTTGGTTAATAGTTTTAATATTAGTTAAAAATTATAAAAGTGGCTGTAAAAATAATTTTTAATTTATTTTAGAGTAACAAAATAAAAATTAAAATAAATGAATATTGTTAAATTTAGATCAATTTAATTTGTCATTGATCAGAAATTGATCGCAAGATCGATTTGAGTATTTCTCTGAGGAGCATTGAATCGGTTGAATTAAAAATCAATCTACTTAATGTGAATTTAAAGAATTTAAAATTTTAAAAATATATAAAATAAATTAAATAATTAAATCTGAACCTTCAACCTGTTATTTTATTCGATTCAAATTGCGATCCACTTCTTACAATATTGAATAAAAGCATTTCTATCCATCATTTTTTTTGTTTTCGGCCATCGCGCGTAGAACAGTAATCCGAATTGTTGTGGGGGAGCATAATGCAAATAGACCTACCAAATATTCGAACACGGCAAAAGAATATGTGGCAAGCAAAATATAGTGAACTGTTCAGAATCGTAAACATGGCCAATGCAAAAGCGAAGACCAGCGAAGCAGGCGCCAAGAAGCCAGCAGCTATAAATAAATATATATATATATATACACGTATTGTCATAATATTTGTTAATTTAGGATATAAAATTTATTTGATTGCATGATTTACTGTTCGTATATTTCAGTAATTTAAAATTAAACAAGATCTGATTATAAATAAAATATTTATTTTTTAAAATTTCTAAGTCAGCTTATCAATAAAACAAAACTAATAAAAATAATACAATTATAAAATTTTTCGTATTAAATGATGTAAATAATTTTAAAAAATTTAACATAAATATATTATAAAACTAATTATTAAGTTAATAATACTTAAAATAATTTACATAGCTAAAAATAATTACAATTTTGAGTTTAAATTCTAATAGTAAATTTTTATAATTAGGCATCTTATATTCTATAAAATAAATGAAAATAGTAATATTTTATTTATAAACAAAATTTAACTTACAGCATGTAAGAATGGGACCAAAAAAAACCTCACGCCAGGAAAATCTAGAGAGACACTTGCACATGGGTTATCCTATTATTGTCTTGTAAAAGTTGTTGAAAGAACATGCGTGGACAGAATTAAAAAAATATTTATTTTTTAAAATTTTCAAGTTAGTTTATCAATAAAATAAAACTAATAAAAATAATACAATTATAAAATTAATTATAAAATTTCATTATATTGATCAAAATAGTAATAAGTTATTTTCACGTAAAAAAATATAAATTTAATTTTTAAAAAAATGACACTTTATTTAAAAAATTAAAAATTTTTAAATTTTTTAAAACAGATGGAGAATTAATCTCCTATGGAGATATTATTTAGATTCCAAAAAAAATCCTGTTCTACAAAACATATGCACATGTTGTCTGCTGTCGTGAATTATTTGGTCGTACGTTCAGATTAATTTTAATGCGTCTTGAAACTCGCGTCATTTAGCGCCTCGTCGAAATAGATTCTATTTTCCTGATATTGATTTGTCATTCATTTGAAGTTAATAAGGAAAGGACAGGACAGGACAGGACAGCGGCGCTTCTCTAGGGAATGACGGGCTGGCTGTTCCTTTCTTCATTCATTTACGGATCCATCTCCAAGATGCATGCAGTAAAGCTATTATTAAATTGTTTCACCAAAAAGAAAAGCTATTATTAAATTGCCTGGTCAATAACAAACAGGCTGTCCCTAAAACGGCAAATTTCCAGCCTACCCAGTTGATGCAAAATCGACCAAATTAATGCAGAGCCTGCTGTTATTCACAACAAAGCGGTGCAGTGTAAGAGAAGTGGTTTCGTTCTGATATTACATTACTACAACATATAAAACATATTATAATGGAAAACTGAAAAACATATTGTGAAATTGGTGTGCGGATTTCCACATTTGTAAAAAACATATTGTCATTGTCGCTTTACATTCACTACACTTCTTTTGCACTGCAACCCTGCAAACAAATGTAACGTAGTAGTCAGCATTCCCTGAACTAGAAAGTCATGGATAGCTGGTATCAAGTACCCTTTAGACATCACAGATCCATGTCTTTCTGAAACCAATCTAGTTCGTCCTGTACGAGGACATGGAGTGAATAAGTTGATTGATTTCTTTGACATGAAGGGGGAAAAATTGAGAATATGGTTAGAGACTTGCCACAATTTTCATGCTTGCTATTCAGATGGTTTTCCTTCCGAAGGGCTTCCACTTTAGTTCTTCATTTCACCTGCACATAAAAACCCAAAAAAAAAAATATATATTGTAAGGTCTCATCAGACAAGTAAAACTACTAGGAGAAAATGCAAGTCTATTGAATCTGCAAAAATGAACTAAGAAGTTCAAAAGAATAATTACTAGCCTGAAATCGTAACAGCGGAATGTTGCATCAGTCATCTAACAGATATTTGCCTTCCTGTTGAATCTTTTGCGAATCGATCTCAACATCTGCTATGTGAGCAATTTTAGGCCAATCTGCTCCTTTCTTGTTTCCACATCTTCCCACCAACAAGGGGCAGCTACAGATGCTCAATACTCGCAATGAGGTCAGGCTACGCAGCTCTCGAGGCAGACATGATAACTTGGGGCAGTCTTCAATGTACAATTCTTCAAGAGAAGTGAGATTCTGCAGACCCTTTTTCGGAAGAGACTCGAGATCGGCAATGCTCACAATTGAAAATTTCTTCAACTTACTGAGAGGCAGAACAAGTGACGAGGATAATGAAGAAAAGTGGGCAGTCGGCTTCATCTTCATTGTCTGTTGCAACGGTTCTACACTGGCATTTTGAAGCCGCAACTCAGCAACCAGAGATGGAAACAATGGCATACTAGTAAGCTGTGGACAGTGCTTTATCTCCAACAGAGAAAGACAAAGAAATTGAGGCAGCTGATCCGCTGTCTTCGCTGTTAATGTACCATCAGTCTCATCCTTCTTTTTCCTCCACCCTTTTAAAATAGGACAATTGTAGATCCAAAGTTGTTTTAACAATGGAAAGAGCTCACAATCCATGAACTCTAAATTGGCTACATCAGAAATCCATAAATCCTTCAGATTGCTGAGGCAGGAAATCTGATTCCTGAGACCTCCATACTGAGGTGGCACCCTATTCATCTCCAATGTCTGGTGTAGTGGCTTTAAACTGGCATTCACAATGAACAACTTTGTATCGAGAGTTGGAAACAGAGGCACCCAACTCAGCATTGGACAGTTTCTTATGTCCAACAACGAAAGACAGGGAAATTCAGGTAGCTCTGATGTTGTGGTTGTTGTGTCACTGTCCCCGGCATCATCGATCTTCTTCCACCATCCTTTCACGTTGGGACAATGCCAAATCCAGAGTTTCTTCAATGATGGGAAGAATGTTGGTCCCCCTCCTCCATTGAAGAAGTCATCGCTTTCGCCATCTATGTACTCTAGATCAGTGAGATTACTGAGCCATAAATCTTTAAGACAAGGCAGGTGATCCAAAGATGGGAAATGAGGACTTGTTTTGCAGCTAACTATCCAAAGCTCAACTACATTTCTGAAGACAGAAAGTCGGTCCAAGAAACTGACACTTGCAAGCTGAGTTGTTACCATCTTCATCTTCATTGTTTGCAAGAATGGTTCTAAATTGGTATTCTCGAAGTAGAACTTTTCTCCGACAGTTGGAAACAGTGGCAGCCAAGTCATCTCTGGGCAATTTTTTATCTCCAACAAAGAAAGGCAAGGAAATTGAGGCAGCTGCGCGTTGCAATCTTCGTCGTCTCTCCTCCACTTCCACCATCCCTTTAGTTTTGGACATTTCCATATCCATAACTTTTTTAGAGATGGGAAGAATGTCGGTGCCTCCATGCCTTTACTAAGGCTATCACCATCCTTTTCACTGTCTACGTACTCCAGATCACTTAAATCACTAAGCCACAAATCTGTAAGAAATGGGAGTTGATCCAATGATGGGAGATGCTGACATCCTTTGCAGTTGACTATCCAAATCTCAACTATATTGGCCAGTGGGAATTGAAGGAGTCCGTCATGAACTGCCATCATTTCCATCTTCATGGTATGCAAGAATGGCTCCAAGTCGGTGTTCTCAAAGGACAGCTTCCCACCAAGTGCTGGAAACAGCGGCATTGAGGTTAGCTCCGGGCAATGCTTTATCTCCAACAAAGAGAGTGAAGGAAATTGTGGCAGCTCTGCTATTGCTCTAGCTGTCACATCTCCATCAACATTGTCTTCAACATTGCTGTTCTTCCACCATCCTTTTAGCTGAGGACATTTCCATATCCAAAGTTTCTTCATGGATGGGAAGAATGTTGTTCTTTCTTGATCTCCTCGACTCAGCCAGTAGCTCTCTTCGCCGTATACGTACTCCAGATCAGATAACTCGCTAATCCACAGATCAGTGAGGAAAGGAAGTTGATCCAGTGTTGGGAGATACTGACATCTGTTGCAATTAACTATCCATAGTTGGACGAGATGTGAAAGGGAAGAAACCAAACATGGAGACTTCAAACTGCCGTGCTGAGTTGCTGCAATCTCCATCTTCATCTTCATTTTCGTAGTCTGTTGGAATGGCTTGAAGTCCGCGCGCTCCAAGTACAACTTGGATTCAACGGTGGGGAACAACGGCATCGAACTCAGTCTCGGGCAACCCTTTATTTCCAGAAAGGAAAGGCAAGGAAACTGTGGTCGCTCTGCTAATGTTGTGGCGAATATTTCATCCTCATCGTAACCATCTCTCATCTTCCACCATCCTGTTAAACTCGGACAGTGCCATAACCAAACTTTCTTTAGGGATGGAAAGAATGTCGACCCACCTCCTCCTCCTCCAATGAAGTAACTAACGCCCCGGCCGTCTACATATTCTAGATCAGTTAAGTCACTAAGCCATAGTTCTTTAAGGGAATGGATTTGATCTAGTGGTGGGAGAAACCGGCATCCTTTGCAACTAACTATCCAAATCTCAACTAGATTACTGAGGGAAGAAAGCCAGCGCGGGAACTTTGCACCTCCATAATCATAGACTCTCAACTGCTCCAGGTTTGCATTGGGTTGGAGTCTTTGCAATGACATTTCATCAAAAGCAGCATCTATGCTAGCATAGGAATCATAATTCCAGCGTAATGTTAATGATTGGAGATGCTGCTTCTCTATCAAATTAGCATCTTCGAATTCAGACAAACCACCATTTTTTGCATAACCCAGGTTTCTAATTTCCAGCCTTCTCAAGTCGTTCAGTCTGTTTAGTTCACTCAGTCCACCAACATGCTCAGAGACAGCAGTATCTTTTGCTACAACAAACCATGTTAATGTCTGCAAGGCAGTTAATTGCCCAAGACCACATGGCATATGAGTTAAATTTGAACATCCCTCACAATCAAGATGCCTAAGATTGACCATCTTTCTAATATCTGTAGGCAACTCCTTCAGCTCTTTGCAATCATTGAGCTTGAGCACCTGCAAATTCGGCAACTTGGTGACAAAACCTGGTAGTACCTTGATTACACCATTTTTGGACAAATCAAGATACCTTGCATGCTTTAACTTCTTTACTGATGTCGACACTTCTTCTATGCCCAAATCATGTAGATCAACCACACGTAGACGCCTAAAACTTGTAAGTATAGCTTCATAGTTGGGTACTTCCCTTTTTTCTCCTTTGCCTGAGCTGGACGTTTGGCTTGGCAAAAGAAATGTTCGCAGCTGTTTTGCTTTCAGCAAGCCAATTGGAATTTTCCATGACACATTCCAATCAAAGTCGAGCGACATATGCCGGACTTTTTCACCAACGTCCCTTATATTGGGATTTATTTTCTCACTCTCCGTGCCACCCACCAATGTTGCTAGATCATGCATCAAGTCGTGCATTTTACAAGTTTTTATGTTGCCTAGAACATCTCTCTGCGCATCCTGGAAAAATGACCTCCAAAATAAATCTGTAAAATACTCATAACCAACATTTTCAAGGCATTGGTTTGCATCCGATGATCTAACAAATCCCTGACCAATCCAAACTTGAATTAACGATTCTACGTTGAATTCATGGTCCTTGGGAAACAGCTTACAGTATGTAAAACACTGCTTCAAATGAGATGGAAGGTGGTAGTAACTCAACAAAAGTGTTGCTAAGATATTATTTTCCTCTTGATTAGCTACTTTTGAAAGTTCATGTTCTTTGAAAGACAACCATTCTGCTCGTGTTTTTTTGAAGTACAACATGCTGCCAACTGTCCTTATAGCTAAAGGAACCCCTTTACACTTCTCCACAATCTCCCTTCCAATATCTTCCAGGCCTAAAACACTGGAACCTTGATCAAATGCCATTCGCTTAAACAGAGACCAAGACTCATCTTTGGACAGGCCTTCCAATTCATATGGTGCACCTGTTATGTTTGCCACCTTTTCTGATCGTGTGGTTACTATTATCTTACTTCCTGTTCCACCCCTAATCAAGACTTTCTTTAAATTAAGCCATTTTTCCCAATCCTCATTCCAAACATCATCTAACACAAGTAGGTACTTCTTCCACTCGATAATCTTTTGAAAACGATCTTTCAATTGACTTACATCAGCAGACTGATCCTCTGTCGCCTCTCCTCCTAGAAGCTTTTGGACAACCTTCTTTACATCGAAGTCATCAGAGACACACACCCAATACTTCAAATCAAAAACTGTCTTAACTTTCTCATCATTAAATATGTCTTGGGCCAACGCAGTTTTCCCCAAGCCACCAATGCCAACTATTGAAATGATTGAAACATTCTCATCATAGTTGGAAGCTAGTAAAAGTTCAATGATTTTCTGTTTATCATTATCTCTCCCAATGACAGCTTCAGGCGGAGAGGAGTCGGTCTGCTCCCTCACCCTCCCTGTGAGGAATTTCTCATCAGGCGGACGGACCTCTAGCTCAAACTTTCTATCATCTGCAATCTCAACTAATCTCTCCCTGACTGCCTTAATCTCGTGAGCCATTTTAAGACCATAAACAAACCGATTTGAACGCGAAAAGAAAAGGCGTACCTCCTTTTTCAGCTTGTTATTGTTATCCTCGTCCATGGCTTGACGCCGCAGAGCTTCTGTCGAGAAATCATCCAACAGATCATCCACGTTATACACCACTTCTTTCAACTTCCCAAGCCAATCCTTGACTTGACAGGAATGTGTCTGCTGCTCCTCTGCATCGAGGAGAACAGCCTGGATCCTGGTGACAGTGTTCTTGAGCTTCTCAAGCTCGTCCTCGACACCCCACCACAGTGCAATCTCTTGGACAGCTAAAGAGCCCAGTTTGAGGAGGATTCCCTTCGACATATCAAAGAGAATTGATTCTGCCATCTTTGACGAAATGGGTAGATGCAAAAAGAGGCTGGAGATGGTTTTTCTCTTCTTCTTTTCTGATTGCAGTGCTCGTGTGTGCTTGGAGACTTCCTTTTCGGTGAAGAGGATGAGCAATGCAATGGCGTTGACTTACAGGCACTTCCTTGCTCGTTGGATGCTGCAAGTGGGAGATTAAAAATTTATTTTAATGTCCATCTCGGATCGTAAGACAGCCTGTATAAGACATTGCAACTACAACCTCCAATTGCTACCTCTGCGCCAGTGACTTGACTCACTGCCCTCAGCTTCATCTAAGCTATACGCAAGATGGAAATTCTGTAAAACAAATATTTGTGTGTTGCATCAGTTCTTGCGTTTGAAATTTCATATAGAATTATTTTAAGCTTTTCGACGTTCAAGTATGACCAAATTCATAAGGTTATTATTTATTTTCAAGTATAATATGAATTAACATCTGGTTTGTCTCAGTGTTGTTAGCTAATATTTTATTTCAAGTATAATATGAATTAATATTTATTATTTTTAAAATTTTTTTATTATATAATTTTTAAATTAATAGATAAAATTTATTACTATAGTACATATATTGAGATATATAGATGAGACAGGCATATCATTATTTATTTATTATACTTTTTTTTATTTAAGAAAACAATATTTTTATAAGAGTAGTTAATATTTTAAGAATAACATTTAGTAATAATATATTTTAAAAATAATTAATGTTAATAATTATAAATCTTAATTTTCTTATAATCTTATTTTTTATTTAAATTTAAACATTGGTATATGTAATATAAAAAAAGTGAACAAATCATTATTGTACGTAAATCATTATTGTACCTCAATAAATTTTTTTATATTATTAAAGTTATATTGTGCAAAATTTTAAAGACTCCAATAAAATTTGTAAGTCTCTTCTCGTTGAAAATTTTTTTCTAATGTAATGAAAAACCAGCAATATAAAAACTTGTTGTATTCGTCTTTTTTTTTTGTACTCTCTTTATACAGGTTTTTGTTTGTGTGTTTCACTTGCCAAATTTTGTCTTCTATTATTAATATCTTCTAGCGTTATATTGCAATATTATCAACTAAAATATTTATAGTATTACTAGTTCAATTCTGTCTCCGTTTAGAGCTCTCTTTTATAACGTTCTATTTCAACGTTACTGTCTGAAATATTTATATCGGTATTACTAGTTTTACTCTATTTCTGTTCAAAGTATATTTATATGGTACTGTTTGATTTCAGATATTTAGTTAGGACTGCTCGGTGTGATACTTTCCGGTCTGGAGGTGTTATTTCTTCTCTAGCTAGTGAGTAAGTTTTGTATTTTTTTAGGCCTGTAATTTTATCAAATTTTAATAGTGCTGATGTTTTCTGTTTTACAACTTTGTAACACTATTTTACAGTACTTTAACAGTAATTAAGTAATTATTAAAATTTCTAACTTATTTCGTTTTTTAATTGTGAAGAGATTTTAGTTTATAAATCCAAATTTGTTATGATTGTAATAAATTAGGTATAACCAGCATCCATTCCAACATCAAAGATGTTATAATATTACTATTAATCCTATATTTTTATTTTTTATAAATTTAACATTTTCAATTTACATCCTCAAGTTGAAATATTGAGATATAGATGAGATATAAATATAATTATTCAATATAAAACAATATTTTTATAAGAGCCAAAAAAAACATTTAATGGTAATATTTTTAAGAATAATTAAAATTAATTACTATAAATTTTTATTTTTTTAATCTTATTTTTTTATTTAAATTTATGCAATATATATAATATAAAAAACATATTAATTATTATTGTAATCAACATATTTATTATTTTAAAAAACCCTTTAATCACGTACTTTTTAAATTAGGTAAGGTAATAGTTATGTAAACAAAGTGCAAAAATTGGAGCTTGGACGAAAACGCAAGGACCTCCACCGCAAACGGTTTGTTAAAAACTTGGCAGCAAGCACTACCCACATGACGGCGCGTGACACAGGTGCAGACAACAATTACAGCACAAATGTATTGCGATCACATGCACCCAAAAAACAATGTACACGAGATCACAAGATTCAGAACATACAGGGATATGTGGACAAAATGCGATACTATCATGACGGGAAAGATTGACTGTTTTGTTCGTTAAAACAAGAAATTGGAAGTGCCAAGTTTATGGAAAGCAACAAGCATACAAAACCAACTTCGGAGGGATAAGATCACGAGCAATTCAGAATGGAGAAGCTGCCTAGCATTTTTCTAAGCTGATTCTACTGTAAATTATCTCCTAACCGTGAATATGCTCGACGGATTCAACAACTAATGCTGACATTGGAGCTAATTTGCACAACATCATCATCATCACTGGCTCGCGGAATGTGGTTTCCGAGCCAAGAAGAAAAACAACGGCGTGAAAATCTCCTTCCTGAAAGATGCGGAGCCTTGTTAGTCTAGATGAACAAATGACGGCTTTAAAATGGAAAGGAACGGCAAAAAACAGGATGAGAGTCAATTTATTCAACAGGACTTCATATATGTCAACTATCCTAGTCTACTGGATTCTTTTTTAAATGTGCTGCTTCTCATGACTGTCCCAAATGCAACTAGAGGTATTAGACCATATAGAAACAATGAGCAGTGTCTATCCTTTTGTCCTAAACCAGAAGAATTTGGGACAGAGGAATCCCATTTAGAGCAGATCAGTGACCTAAAATATGCTAGCGAGACATGAACAATAGCTTGCAACATGGTACTTCAAAAAAAGGAAGGAAAATAAAAAGGATCCTATTAGCAAACATGAGGTGGTACATCAGTGATAAATGAACAGACAAACCAATTGTATGGGAGGAGACAATGACAGCAAGTTCTAGTTTGCAATGTGATTTTCAAGAAAGAAAATATAATGACCCCAAAACTCACCTTCCCCCTTCAACTAATCCATCTGCAGCCTTCTCGAGAAACTCTTGGACCCTTTGACTTCCCTTTGGAGCAAGTCCCACATATTCTAGAGCTTTGATCTACAAAAAAAAAAAGAGTTACTAGGTAAACCAACACAGTTACTTTTAAAACATAGAGGAAATTTCAGTGCTGTAGGAATGGCAATAAAGCAACAATAATTTCACCAATAACTAAAATTTCTGACAAGCAGTAAACTGAACAATCTTTACCATGTTTCTAGTGAAGAATCTCCCAATTCCTGTAACGCGGAAATTACTGAGTGAAAAGTGGTTTTTGTCCAAAGGCAAGTACCATGGGATAGGTGAGCCTACTGCAAGATCTTGAGACCATATGACCTTCACAGAAAGAATATAACTAGCATCACATGTACTGTATATTAATTATTGCAAAAAGGTGAAAATGTACGGAGAAAGAGATCATCACTCACCTCAAAACCAGCCTTTTTAAGTGCGTAAATGCATTGTCCAGTCAACCTAATGTCTGGGAGGCCATCACCAATCTCTATTTCTGCCTGCATCATTAATAGTTTGTTCAACCATTTTTCAAGATCAGAGTCACAAGTATGGTAACACGGGACTTTCTCCAGACTTCTAAGATATAACCTTAATTTTTTGATGTTCTTGGTTTTGGGGATCAAAAGAATCAGTCATGCACCACTCATATGCAGCGAAACATTGTCCAGGCTTCAGTACCCTGTAGATTTCACTGTAGCATCCATACTGTTCAAAACGTCAGGAAACATTACAAGGGTGTCCAAAAGAGTGGAAAAAACTACATGTTTAGTTTAACATACATATCTACACAGAGCAATGACTATTACAAAAGTCTAAACATACTGCATCTGGTGCATGACAGGTAGCTTCAATGGCATATACAGCATCAAAACTACCATCAGGAAATGGCATTTTCATGAAGTCAGCCTGCAAAATCAAGAAATAACACTTTTTCATCACATCCTAAAAATATTTCATTAGAAGTAACTTTAATTATTTTCATCAAAATTAACAATAAACAATGGAATGAAGAGAGAAATTCACAAAAATGCTCAACAGATATTATTTAGAGAAAAGCTTTAACTCCACAAAAAACAGAACCAACCTTCACACAATCACAGGTCTTTTCCACTCCTGCAATGCGATTTAATTCCTGCATAGCCACAGAAGCAGAATGCTTCAAAACCATTTATACAAATGCATTGGACCAAAATTAAGAGTAAACAATAAGAAATGGATATAGTCCATCAACTATCAGTCCAGCATTCTTTTAATTGATTTAGAGCTGCAAAAGGATATGCATGCACCTTTCCTCTTGCTATCTGGTATTCATTGTTGTTCAATCCTGTAACCGATGTTAAGCTGCATTAAATCATCAAACAATTATGCTAATAACCAACAAAAAAATAATTTTGTTCTTAAAGAAAAAGGCAACTGCATGAAATTCTATCAAAATTTCATTAGAGATTATTTGTCAAAACCATGAAGCAGGGTAGGATGACAATCCAATGGCAAATAGCTATGCTACTTCCAGTAACACGAACAATAATGCACAGAATGTAACAATTCCTTTCCTTTTTTCAAACTAGTTTAAGACTGCATTTATATTGGTAGGAAAATAATGACAATTTTGATGTTTAACAAGGAACAAAGCAAAGTGCAGCTTGCAACCCTACTAACTATGAAATTACCATGTAAGTTAGCACCGTAGTTTTAACTGGCACTAACATGGAGAGGAAAATATTGCCACTCACCTGAATCGAGATACTTCCCTAAGTGGTCCACCAATTCCACATCCCACATCCAGTACCTATTATGACAAACTAAAGGTCATTAGAAAAGGGTCAAAACATTACATAGACAATCTCATTTTTTCCAGTTTCTCCATCTTCTACAAAGTAGTCAAACCTTCTGTCCTGGTTTCAGGCCAAGTTGTAAAGCGAGAAAGTGTTCATGTCGCTTTATGCTCTCACGAAGAGACTCTCCCTTAAACCTGCAAAAATAAATATAATCCTCATGATTCACTTAACAAGAAACACTTGGCAAACTATTAAGCTGCATCACTTAAGCACAAAGAGAAATATAAAAGGGTACCTTGGTGCAAAATGGAATGACTCTCCCCAGCCAAACTCATAAAAGCTAGTAGCAAGGTCATAGTATTTATTAACCTGAAAGTTACAGAGGACATTAGTTATATGGAAATAATTACATACTGAGATTACTGTATGGACACATGATGAAGTAGGCACTGAAATAACATCCAGCAGAACACACCGATTTGAGGCAGGATATTCGTACATGTAGGTCAATTCTTTCACAAAAATATTGTTAACTAAATGTAATCTCACCATGTCAGCATAGTTGGCTTTTCTCTCTTCCTCAGCACCACCATGAAAGACATGATATTTCTCATACCTGAATCAACAAACATGATTTCAACCACAGATTCTAGAAAGTTGTGAAAAGCTCAATATGGACACGCAAAGCATCCTGCAGATTAGCAGATCATCAGTACCATGCATCTGAGGCCTACATCTTCCTGATTTTCACTATATCACAGGAATTTATTACTACATTCTTTGCTTATTAGACAGAATAATGATGACCTGTACTCAGGATTGAATCAAGGGAAAATAAAAATGATTTGTGCAGCAAGAGTTTTGTTGCCATAAACCCCAACTTTTCTGAAGGTTTCTTTTCCTCTATTATATAGGTCT
>STGP01012888.1:0-16336 GCA_004918865.1 Caryocar brasiliense | reverse complement strand
GTTTGAGGAAGGATGTTTAACAATATTGACTTTTTTATTTTATGAAGAAAATTACTATATCATTAATAGATAAAATCTCTCCATAATTATGATAGAAAAAATATATCTATCATTAATTGTAATATTTCTTTATATTATATTATCCTTTCTATATAAAGAAGTTAATGTAATAATGATAAAATGAGTTGGAACATTATTTTTTCTTTCTTTTTTTTGACAAAAATAATTATTATTAGGTAATTAAAATTATCTTTATTATAAGACTCTAACACTATATATTTATCTCTTGTGTAGAGATAAAAGTCTTACTTTATAAAGAGTTAGGGTATAAAAAAAAAAAATCATTCTGTTTTTATGGAAAAATTCTCTCACACCACTTAACTTACTTTCTCCGTATAGGCTTTAGTCTAAGAATACCATCCTTTTCTTGGGATTTAAAAAGTGGACTAATGGAAGAGATATAGGTTAACTCCTTTAGTGCATTTCGTTTGTAAAGTAAGTCATGTTGTGATTTGTAAATACATGTTATTATAATATTATGTATGCTATCTTTCATTGGTATTAGAGACAATAGAGCTTACTTTTTAAATCTTAATTAGGAGTTAATAAAATGTAGAATCTTGTTAATTTTGGATTAAGTTGCTTAATTATGGTTTAATTACAATTAAACATTACAATCGCAAGCAGTTGTCAGAGTAGCACGTGTTTGTCACGCTATTAGCTTCGAGCGACGAGATGGATTGAGAAAACTCGAGGCATGACAATAATAAGTTCCCCGTTACCCTAGATTTTAGAGGTGGCATGTGACTCGTGCTCAAGCGTTGTTGTGTGCTTTCCCTTCACCACCACAATGCTCGTCATCACAACCACGCTCATATGATATCCCTTGTTGTTGTAGGACTTAAGGTGACACTTGTTACTGCTAGAGGGAGCCCATTGCACAGGCACAACAAGTGGAGATATGTTCTTCACCGATGGTAAATTGATTCAAGGCAAGAAAGGAGGTGGTGCCTCGTCGCACTTAAACAGCAACTAGGCATTTTTCCCTCCCCGTTGCGATATTCGTCGTTACTACAAAGCCTCATACGATGTTTGCCGTCATGCTTATGTCCAAGACGACATCGGTTGTTGTCAAAGGAATTTGCTGCGTTGCCTTCATCATTAAGGATTTGTTTTCTATCAACTGAGTAAATCGAACCGAGGCGCGGAAGGAGCTGCTAGCATCTGTCGTTCAACCAAAACCACAATTCAAGGTCGCAAAATGACAGTGAGTTGTTCACTGTTGATGGTGTGAGTTGTTGTCACTTGCATCTCGTGAAGTCACATGCAGCACTAAGGCTACGAAGAGAAAGATTAAGGCAAATGGTGTTACTTTAAGAAAACAGAGGCGCAACCATTGATTACAGTGTCCATTGTTGTAACGAAGCTTGGTTCTAAGCTCGTCTAGCTATAGGGATTAGTTTGTTATGGGTTTATGCCCATCCGCATCATCGGATTCAATGGAATCGATGGTGGGGGAGCCTCTATCTCTTAAAGAAGAGTTTTCCTTGGAAATATCCAACAAAAGGTGCTTGGATTTGCTCTGAGCAAGGTTTCGAACCTAAGCTCCTAGAAAACAGAAATGGCTCATAAACTGTTAGGCCATTTAATAACTTTATGTCGATGATACCCCTCATTTTATTTACGATTTAGTTCATCAGTTGAACAAATCCATAACACGTAATCTAATTTTTCTACCTAATAATTTTTAAAAACACGGCCATTTAAATTCAAATGGCTACATATTTACATCACAACCCAAACCTAGATCATAATCAGTACATAATCTAATATAAGCTAAAGCCTCCACTTTCAAATTACATCAAATTACATAAGTATGTTAATATTCAGAAAACTCCACACATATATACATATTATTATGTATAACACCGAATATTTTTACAAATATTCATTAAACAAAATATAACTTAAATATTATCACATCATTATATATGCTCATAATCAGGTAGTTTGTAGATATTCTAGAACATCCTCTATATACTCTAGTTTATAACTATGCTAAAACTATACAAAATAAATAATACCTAAAAGAGAAAGAGTTGGATCTATTAGACTATAAGAAAATCACTACTCTTTATCACATGATCTTGTTAGCCAAAACTTCAGATTGAAAAAGAATAAAATAACAAAGGATGAGTTACAATGAAACTCAGTCAATAAAGATAGATATAAAACAGGGATGAAGCTTATAATTCTGAATAATTGAACCAGATAAATTAATAATTTATACATTTCATCAATCATATAGGTCATTATATTTATTCATAATATGCATAATATAATCTCCCAACTACATGCCCCATCATAGTGAAAAGGAGACAGTGGTACCCACTGCACTAATCACTGCTCAAACCTTTCAAGTACAGTAACAGTACAGCTGTACCATCCTCATTACTCACTACAGCTACTTGTCAGCGCCACTCACACTACCCACCAAGTAAAACGGTAAATATCCAATTCAATCATTATATTACAATCTTAATATATAATTTTATCATTCAATTAGTATATCAAATCTCAAATCACATAAAAATAGTAATTCATTATTAATTTTAATATTTATACTTTTCGTCCAGAATCATTACCATTTATAATTTAAATACCAACATGTTTCTACATTCATTTTAATTATATTATATAAATCACACTCACCCAATAAGACACTAAATAGGTGCTCCTTAAGTTAGGACTGCTACGCCTCTAAATATGATATATCACCAAAAGTTGGCTCTAGCAACAAATAATATATCAAAGACCAGAAAATAAGTCAAATAACCATTAGCTTCTAAAACTCATTAAAAACTCTATAGAATGAGTATCTAAGATTTCAAATAGAGTCTGTGTAACAAACAAAGCTCAATTTGGTTTTTTATATTTAGTTCACAACCAATATATTACGACTTGCTCCCCCTCCTCTTTTTGATCCTCTTATTTCGCCTCTCTTTTTTATCTTAGATTTATTTGTTTCTTATATGATGTTTCTGGGGGTGATGCCTTTTGTCGTCTAGACTATCTAAACAGTGTTCTTTGTTTTGTCAACTTTAGTCTTTAGACATTGATTTGCACTCTTTGATTAAAAATATTCTCACTTTCATAATTTCATTTTTCAACTGCCATAACAACCAAGTTCACGTTTCTATAATGTAGACTATCTGTTTGATAAAATGTACTAATGAGTGTGTGTGTGCATGTGTTTCATGAGTATTTTCATTCCAAATCAAGTTTTCATTTGCAACCTTCTAAACAACAGTCTTGCCTTTGACAAAATGACTTTTGTGGAAGTGGGTCTAAGTTTAAATCTATCAAACTTTTCCATGCTTTTTTTCTAGATTTCATTACACAGAAGGATTAAGTGATTCATGTGGCATTGGTGTGTGAATGAGTTGAAACAACAATTGATGAGGAATTTTTGTTAGTGCATTTTCTTTGTTTATCACCATTTTGATCTCTATTTTTGTAGCAAAGTGTTAAAAGTACTTGGATTGTGTCAAGATTGCATGTCGAAATTTAAAGCTAAATATGTAATAAATAGTTCTAGTAGACACAGCTACTAAAGATAGTTCTTATGCAGATCATGAAGATACTTTCATTGGTAGCTATAGAGAAGAAGATGCTTGTTATAAGCATCTGGTTCTTGTTGCTGCTTCCATTGTCAACTATAGACAAGAAGATGCTTGTTAATTTGCTTGTTATTCTGAATTTAGGCATTTTCCTATCTTGGTTAGGGATTGTGGATGTATCAAGCCACAAATGTACATCTTATGTTATGTAAATTAATTGCTTAAGTGTTTTATAATGATTTCTTTTTTTTTTTTGTGTTTTGCTCTTTTTTATTTTTGAGATAAATTTATTTGTTTTTATTTTATTTATTAATTAATTTGTTTGAAAATTTTAAAATATGCTGAATGGTAATTTAAAAAAATAATACGTAAAAAATAATTAACCAGTAACCAAACCGAAATGAACCAAAAAAATTAGTTAACTGATTTTTTGGTTTGATTTTGATTTGGAAACTTTTAAAAACAAAAAATCTGATTTGGTTTCGGTTTTTATACATTTAGTTCAGTTAACTAGTTTATGCACACCCCTAAGATGTCAAGATAAATATAGTGGACACTTATGTGAGTGGGTCGAACATAGCGTTTAAATAATGATCTCATGGTAATTTACTTAATATCATCAATTATAGTTTAAAATTATAATAATGCATATACTCCTTAGACCTGAGATGACTCAGTTATCTCATATATGATTAATTAAAGCTTTCCACTGCTTATATGCTTGTGTAATCACTCATGGGTATCTGGCTTTTAGTGGCTCTAATTGGTTATGCATAGAGATAGGTGTTCATCCAGAAAAGAATTCATTTCCTTAAGTAAACAAGGAAAAGGTCCTATGATTCTGGTTGTTCTTGATAGTCAAAACACTGGCCAAGGAAATGTGAATTAAATAGAAAAGAGCTTTTAGTTTAATTTACACTATTTAAGAATTAGAACCTAAATGGTATCATATAATCTTACCTATAGGGTTTGGCATTTGCTATGACGCTGGCTAGATTGGGATCTTGTAATGAAAGAATTCTAGTGTACGATAATTATGGTTATGGTTCATTATTACTTGGGTAGTCTTAATACATTGTGCTAGATGTCAATTTTGACATAAGAGAACCAAGGGTATTATGGTAGTTTTACCAAGGTATGGAAAGGTCGTTTCTGCACTGTTAAAAAGTGGGTGTTATAATCAAATTGCCAAATAGTAATGAACCTAATTAATTATACATAATAGAACTGAAGAAAGTCAAGAAAGAATTATTTTGATTGAGATTAAAATTAATTTATAAAATGGGCTTGTAATTAAGTTGCAAGGTTGCAAGCATATCCTAAACCTTAGTTCAAAAGTTAGTGTAATATATATGTAAGTCTTGTTATTTATGTGAGATATAAGTAAGGAAATGAATTAAGAAGGTCCTAATTTGGAAAGATCTCTATGGAAGCCCAAATGTTAAGAGAATGATCTTTTAATTAAGTGTTATTGGATTAATGTATCAAGCTTAGATCCAATATATTAATTAATAGACTTATTTATATAATAGGGCTTACTTATTAAAATAAGCCTATTTAAGCTTAATTAAAATATTAGGCCTAATCCATAATAAACCTTATTAGAAAGATGAGCTTATTAAATAAAGGGTCTAATTAATTAGATTGGACAAACTAATTAGGAAATTAAGTTTTCCTAATTTAATTGAAAGACTTATCAAAGGTCTATATGAAGGACCTTGGGGACTAAATTTTCATAAGTTAATATCCCATAATTTTTGAGATCAGAGACTCGCAAGAGAGAGAAAATTCTCCCCTCATTCTCAAAGATTGTTACACCAAAATAAGCCTTAGTAGTCCTAGTCTCTCATCCTTAGGGCAGCCTAGATAAAACCTTTTTTAGGAGAAAGAAGAACTAACAAAGAGGCTTACTTCTTGAACGACTCGGTTCACGTGGATGATCTATAAGCTTTGCAATTGAGGAGCTCAGATATAATCTCGCACCCTTTTGATGTTATCCTTGAACCTTCTCTTTTCTACATGATAGATTGAAAAGGGGTATTATATGATGCAATCGGAGGCTGAAAATGATCTTTTATGGGGTTAATTTATTGAATGTATATTTAAAGTTTTTGAATGCATATTCCAAACCCTCCACTCCTGCCACCTTCAGTAGGAATAGTATGTTCCTATGGTTACCTTAATAAATTTGAGATGAGTATTAACGATGTAATACATACTAAAAAATAAAAGATAAGCTTAAGTTGATTATTGAATTACTCATATTCCATAAAATTTGTGAGAGAGCCGATGAGTTATGAGTTTATAGAAAAGCTTCTGAATGATAGCAAGATGAATATAATTTAAGTTAGATGCCCTAATGGTGTTTAGACTATAACATATGATGTTTAAAATGTTACATAACCTATAGAGTGGGAGTTCTATCATAGTATACAATTTATATTATATGTACTTGTGTGACCACTTAGAAGAGTGACATAAAGATCTTCCACCCACGAGAGTGACTTAATATAAATCCTTTTAAGCTCCTCATTTCCATCTATGACATACCTTTTATTTCTCTTACAAGGAATAGAATGCCAAAAACATAGATAAAACATATTTTAGAATCTAATGTAGATAAAATAAAAAAGGTTTGTAAATTATTCACATTAATTATGGATATTAATTATGTAATATTATTGTTATAACAACTATATAATGAAATATATCCTTATTAGTTAAAGAAATTGATACAGCATAAAATATCAGCCTACGTGGCATTATATTGAAAATAGAATTATAGTAAGCACACGATACTATCAGCTCCTAAATTTCTGTAGCAAATCAAATATGACCATAATTCTAGTCCAATAGGGTATCTACAATCTTTATTTGTTAAAGAGACTCAGATTACCTCTGTCAAAGGAGGTTGAAGTTGAGTCAACCTGTACTTAGCAAAAGTACAAGTTAGACTAATTTCTGCTAGGAGAACTTATATAAGCAAACCCAAGGGGCATGGCAAAAGTATGTGAAAATTTCTTCTCATACTAGAAATACTAAATAGCTCTCAGCATCTATTGACTTGGGCATCGGAGTCTCCCTGGGAGCCACTTCCGCCCCTCTTTGTTATTGTTGCAGGTTTGAAGGATTAATTAGGAAAAGAGAGCAAGAGGCACCATAATTCTTGCTATTTATTGGCACCGTCTATATGAACGAATAAGTTTATTGATAACAAGAGTTTATAATGTCTTCAAGAAAAGCCACAAATCCACTCACAAGCAAAGAGAGTCACCCAGCTTCAACCTTAGTAGGACCTTCCTGTATGAACTCAAATATGATCCATGAGGAAGTGCCCCTCGTGGGTCCTACCTCTCCCCCATCAAAGCAAGCTAAAGGGGAACCCTTATGTCCTTCTCACATAGGCCAACGTCAGTAAGCTAGCTAGAAAGATAAATAACATAGCTAAAACCATCCACGAGAGCCTAAAGGGAAAACAAAAGATAGACGAATCTGAAAATAATTGTAGGGAGAAAAGGAGAAGCTAAAAAAGGATCCTTACTTTTTCAGATTTACAAAAGGAATCATATGATGTCGAGTCCTTAGGTTCCACAAAAGGGGTAAATAAGGGGATCAAGGAGATTGATGAAGGGTAAAGGCTATAATGAGGCATGCCAAGAACCCTTGTGGGTTAGAGGGACTAAGCTTGGTGAGAAAGTCCCCCTTTACTGATGATATTATGAAATAGCCACTTTTTCCAAAATTCAAGATGCCGACTATAAAAACCTATGACGGAACAAGAGATTTGACCGATCACATAAAGTCCTACTGTACCATCATGACCTTCTATGGTGCAATAGATGATGTCCTGTGCCAAACATTCTCCACCAACCTGAAGAAGGCTGCAAGGTTGTGGAGTAGTAACCTACATTTGAGGTTAGTTATATCCTTAGAAGATGTGGCTAAGAAGTTTGTTACTTCGTCAGCTGAAGAAAGTACAAGAAAACATCAACTAAAGACACTATGAATCCTACTGCTGGTATATAAACAGGTTTAACTCATTTTTTTTGGAGGTTCCAAACCTCAACCCATCCGTAGTAGCTCTAGCCTTAACAAGTAGGTTGCACATAAACTCAGACTTCTGAAAGTTCCTATTTAAGTGGCCCATTGCAAATTAAGAAGAGATTTTGACGAGGGCCCAAAAATACATAAACTCTGAAGAAGCCACTATAGCTAGAAGAGAGGAGGAAGATAGTCTGCCAAAGGGTAGTGAAAAAAGACTAAGGGAGAAGGACCTGAGAAGGGATCCACTCCCCTCCTAAAAGACATTCAAGTCTTAAAAAGGGAGAGTTCAGGCCTGAACTTACACACCCCCAATGCCACTAGAACCTAGATTTTCATGGAGACTAGGAATCCCAACATCATTAAGTGGCCCTCTTTTAACTATGGTGCAATAAGCCAGTCCAAGCTTGATGACCTACCATTGTCTTCTTTGACGAAGATCTTCAAGGCATACAAACCCTTAATGATGACGCGCTTGTGATAACTGCCACCATTGTGAATTTCTAAATAAGGAAGATCTTAGTGGACATTGGAAGTTCAACAGATGTTCTTTTCCACTATGCCTTCACTAGGATGGGAATCATGTCAGAGAGACTAAAGCTAGTAGAGGTGCCTTTGATGATTTTTCTCCTCGTATGAAGTGCGCAATAAAGGAATGATCACCCATCTAATGACTTTGGGGGAACCACCATGAGCTGAAACTTGTTTGATAAATTTCGTAGTCAAGGTGCCCTCTTGTTACAACATGCTAGTTGGTAAACCCAGCTTCAATAGCTTTTGGTTGGTCATATCACCATACCACCTTATGATCAAGTTCCCTATGGAGCGTAGGACCGGCCGCGTGCAAGGGAGCCAAACCATAACGAGGCAATACTACTTGGAATACTTGAAACCAAGTAGGGGATTATCTAGGCTTTTTAAGTAGGAAAAGAAGAGAAGAAAGGAATCAAGGGTGTGACCAGCAAAAGAGATACACCAACTTCAGTTGTTTCTGAACAACGAAGAAAAGCAAGTTCGTATAGGCACATCCTTATCGAATGAAACAATAACGAAGATCACCCTGACTCTGCAAAACAATGCAGACGTCTTTATATGGTTCGCAGAGGACATGCCAATAATCAATTTGGAGTTGATCCACGAGCTAAACCTGCCCATTAAAAAAAGAAAGCCTTTGCCCCCGAAAGGTTGAAGGCCATCAAAGAAGAGTTCAATGAACTACTCCACATAAGATAAGTCAAGTACTAAAAATGACTCGCTAATGTAGTAATGGTAAAGAAGTCAACTAGCAAATAAAGGATGTGTGAGGACTTCACGGATTTGAATAAGTTAACTTGTGAATACCAGTGCTAGATACAATGTGCTAAGCTTCCCTAGATGCCTACTCCAGCTATAATCAAATATGCATGTCACCAAATGATGAGTATAAGACTTCCTTCATGTCTAAGTTCAGTTTGTACTGCTTTCGTATAATGCCATTTAGATTAAAGAGCGTAAGGGCAACCTATCAACGACTAATGAATTAGCTATTCAAAAACCAAGTAAGTCACAACATGCAGTGCTATGTGAATGACATGTTTATCAAAAGCTCTAAGGTTGAATAGCACCGTTGAGACTTGGGGGAAACTTTTGCAGTTTAGGAAGTTTAGGATGAAGTTAAATCCAGATAAGTGTGTCTTTGGGGTCACTGAAGGGAAGTTTCTTGGGTTTATGGTCACACAAAGACCCAAAGAAGCTAGATACGATTATTGATATGAAGCCTCCAACCATTATCAAAGAGGTACAAATCCTGACTGGATGAATAGTAGCTTTAGGCAGGCTCATGTCATGATCTATCAACAAGCATATTCCCTTCTTTAAAGTGCTACACCAAGCCAGGGAGTTCAAATGGACAGAAGAATGCCAGGCCACCTGTGAAGGCTTGAAGCAGTACCTTTCTTCTCCACCCATTTTGGAGAAGCCAAATGCGGAAGAACCCCTCTATCTTTACCTTGTAGTTTCCTTTGTGGTTGTGAGCTTTATGCTCATTAAAGAAATGGAACGGGTCTAACACCCCATCTACTATATAAGTAAAGTGTTGAGTGATGCAGAAACAAGGTACATTCAGTTAGAAAAAGTTGCTCTAGCATTAGTGGTGTCAGCTAAGAAGTTGAAGCCTTATTTATATGCCTACACCAATAATATCATCATAGACTTACCAATTATACATGTTCTTTAGAAACCAAAGGCTTCGAGATGCCATTTAAAGTGGGAAATTGAGTTTAAAGAAGTTTGAAATCCACTATCACCTACGGACCACAGTTAAAACGTGGGCTCTTGTTGGCTTCATTGTAGAACGCACCATTCCAAATTCAGTAGACACACCTAATCCATTAAAAAAAGATTCCTCAACCTTTTGGCTTCTATATATAAATGGATCTTTAACAATAGAAAAAAGTGGAGTAAGAATAGTCCTCACAGGCATTGATCTGGTGGAAATGAAGTATACCATTATGTTTGGCTTTAGGTTATCAAAAAATAAGATAGAGTACAAAGCGCTCATACATGGACTAAGGTTAGCCAAACAAGTAAGGGTAAAAAGAGTGATGGTTAATTGTGACTCCCAGTTGATAGTGAGACAATATAATGGCTCCTATGAGGCTAACAATCCTAAGATGATAAGGTACTTAGAAGAAGCACGCAAATGTGCTAGCTAACTAAAGCACATGGTCATACAACAAATCAGCCGCAGTGAAAATTAAATGGAAGACTATCTCTCAAAACAAGCCATAGCAAAACGGCCCTTACTTGAGTTTGAAGTATTTCTAGAAACCATAAAAAAGTCAGTGCTAGAAAAAACGGGAGTACAATTGACATCTACAGGGAGTAGTTGGATGACACCCATCTTCAAATATACAAAGATAGGTGAACTCCCCATTAGCAAGAACGAATCACAATGCATACAGAGGATAGCCCCCAAGTACACCATTTATAACGAAGTATTTTATAAAAGATCCTTTACCTACCCACTCCTGAAGTGCCTAACCATCGAGAAAAGTACGTAAGTAATGAGGGAGATCCGTGAAGGAGAATGCGATAATCATTTTGGGGTAGGGCGCTTGCTTACAAATCTTTTAAACAAGGATATTATTGGCTTACAATAGCCCAGGACTCCATTGACGACACAAGGAAATGTGAAAAGTGTTAAAGATTGGTAAGCATACCATGAAGACCAATAAAGGCTTATATCCTCATAATAAGTCCCATACCATTTGCCTAATAGGGGATAGATATCTTGGGTAGCTTTACACCAACCTTAAGGCAATAGAAGTTCGTAATAGTCGCTATAAACTATTTCACAAAGTGGGTGGAAGTAGAATCATTGGCATATGTTATAGAGAAAAACACATATATTTCATTTGAAAGTTAATAATATGCAAGTTTGGCATGCCACGAGTCCTCATCACCAATAACGTGAGGCAGTTCAAAAATAGGAACTTTAAAGACTTCTACAAAAACTTGAAGATTGTACATATACTTACATCAGTGGCTTACCCCCAAGCTAACAAATAAGTAGAAGTGACTAATAGAACCATCCTCCAAGGCTTAAAGGGAAAAATAGGAAAAGTTAAAGGAGATCGAGAGGATGAACTTCTAAGTATCCTATGGGCCTACAAATCACTCCCTTAGTTCCAACTAAGGAAACACACTTCAGTCTAACTTTCAGCACCAAAGCTGTCACATTAGTAAAAATGGGCATACCAAATTACAGAATGGAGAACCGTGAGCTATCGCATAATAAAGAAGCATTTAGGATGTACATTGACTTGCTTGAAGAAGTAAGAGAATGAGCCCTAGGACGTAACTCCGTCTACCAACATAAGGTAGGCTGATACTATAACTCTAGAGTCAGGCACACGCAGTTTCGCATGGGGAACTTGGTGTTAAGAAAGGCAGAACTAGACAATCAAAGAGAATGAATTGATAAGTTAGCCTTAAATTGGACAGACCTTTATTGTTTGGCTAGAGTACTATAACCTGGCACTTACAAGTTAGAACACCTAGACCGGAGAGATACCATGATCGTGGCATGCAGAGAATTTAAGAAAGTATTATTAATGATGTAAAAGTTTCAATCATTTCTTTTATTCAAATAAAGTAGCATTTTCATTTAGTGGAAACATAGAGGCCGTACAATCATTACAATTAGATAACATTCAATTAGATAGGCTAAAACCATCCTTGGCATGACTATATCTATGGCCTTGCTCATTGGCCCAAGTTAGAAACACACATCCATAATATCTTTATTGACATGTAAGTTATAACTGGGGGGCCCTAAGTTTAAATCATTCAACTAGAAGCATGCCATATCAAAGATTGTGCAGTAACCATAATCTTTATAGCTCTCTATAGCCTCCTGCAACTCTGGAGAGGCTTTGTATTTGGCTATGGCCTCTTCCACTATGCTGCTCCTCACATTTTCAATCCTTTTATTAGCCTCATAAACATCATCAATGGCCTTTCTGCATACCTTTTCTATTTCTGATTGATGGGCCCTAGTTGCCTCTTCATATTGAGTGGACAGGTCCTCTTTTTCCTTCTATTGCTCTCACCCTTCTCTTTATGTTGACAAAAGCATGTGGTTCTTTTGGATTCATACCTACAAAAAAAAAAAAAGAGAAGGTCATAAATAAGTCTTAGAAGAACATTCAAAGTATGGGAGTAGAAAAATACATAAGTCTGTTAGACTAATTCCTGCTCACACTAAATTATCCTCCAACAATAAAGTGTCGAAATTCTTTGAGGTTAAGTTGTCTTTAAGCTGGACGGCCTATCTCATCTCAGTTTTGTCTAACTTTAGCTATGATCGCCACTTCGCAATGAGGATCTTTTATATGCGGTCTATTAGAGTGTTGGGAGGAAACACTAAGAAGTATAAGCATATCTTCCAACTTTTCACCTTGGATTTAGGCTTAAGAAAGCACTACGATGGTTCAGGCAAAGGGCCACATAATACCACCCTTCATTAAGACCATTCCTCTGAAATCCTAGCAAAAATTGGAATATCTTCAATGATGCCTCCAATCCAATTCACATGCACTGGACAATAAAACCATTAATAAAACACCAGCTATTTAACATAAGTTAGGCCAAAGAAAGTTTGGTGCTTTCAAACAGAGAAATAATGAATGGATGAAGGGGGGATCGTAGGCCAGCTCGGAAAGTATGGAGATATATGGTAACACACCCTCACTTTGGATGATTGGTGCGTTTCTCTGGCACCTTCAACATGTAACCTAGAGATCCACTGATGAAGAAATGTTGAGTGAGAACATTCATGTTCATATTCGTATGATACCGAGAGATGATCTCTTTCACATTATATTTATGCCTTCCCACTTTAAAGGAGTGGTCCACCTCCTCGCCTTCGTCTCCCTTTATCCCTCCTTCCTTGTTGCCTATAAATTTTGATTCAACTTCGGACATCTCTGTATCCTTCTTTTGGGAAGAGCATAAAGAAGGATCTACTTTCTATATTTTAAAACAAATCAACAAAAGAAAACAGAATGGGGGAGAAGTTTTACCAAAGAGAATAGTGAAGTCGCACAAAGAAAGGATAGGGAGTCTCGAAAAAGATGCAAGAATGAAAGTAAAAATTGTAAGGATGAAAGGAATGTTGGGAAAAAGGATACAAAGTGTGAGTGAGACTCCCTCCCTTATATAAGCTCTCCAACTAGCCGTTGTGCAATGACTATATTCCAGCAACCATCTTCCAATAGCCATATTTTAACGGTCATATCCAACTATGAGTCTTCATAAGACAAGATAATGACCCTTTAAAAAAAGGAGAAGACCTAGCCCAAGGCACATTCAGCCCATGATTACAATCACCATCCTCGGCCCTAGGCCAGTGCACACGGAACCCCAGCCCAATCGGGGCCCATTTAAAAAAATATAAAAAAGAAGGTGTCTAACCCCAACCAGCCTCAAGGCCGTGGTTGGCCAAAATGGTCCTTACCCTAGCCTTAGGGCTAGGGTCAGTAGGAACCTTGGCCCCAGACCCCGGCCCCATATCCGGGGAAGACAATGCAATCGACTAACCCCAACTTTGGGTAAGGAATCCCGACCCTAAGGGTAGAATCGGCTAACCCAGCCTCAGGACTAGGGTCGGGCTGCAACAATGAACCTGCAACAATGAACCCCATCTCCTGTTGCAAGGATCAGGATCCAACTAACCTAGGTTATGAACCGAGTGGTAGCCCTAACTCCAGCACAAAGCTGACTAGGCCTACAGCTGACACTAAAGCAACTCTAGTTAGGCCATGGTAAAAATTAAGTCCAATTAAATATGCTGAATGATATTTTCAAACGTTCTTACAACAACTTGAAAGTGTGGGGAGGGGGGGGCAATTAATAGAGCATAAAATATCCGCCTATATGTTATTTTACTAAAACTATAATTCTAGTAAGTACACGATGCTATCAGCCCCTAAATTTTTAAAGCAAATCGAATACGAACATAATTCTAATCCAATAGGTTGTCTACAATCTTATTCGTTAAACAAACTCGAATTACCTCTATCAAAGGAGGTTGAAGTCGAATAAACCTCTACCTAGCAGAAATACAAGTTAAATCAATGTTTGCTAAAAGGACTTATATAAGCAAATATAAAGGTTATAGCCACCCAAAAATTAAGAGTATTTCTCCTTTATAGAGAAATTCTAGCACAATACTTAACTTAATTTTTTATATAAATTCTATTTTAAGAATATCATTAAAAAGTGAACTAATAGAAGGAACAATTGTTATCTCTTTTAGTTTTTTCTATTCATAAAATAAGCTGATGTATGATTCATAAATATACACTAATACGTCTTCTACTACAATTATAATATTGTCTATATTATCCTTCACCTAATATTAGCTTTGCCAAACTGTAGACTATTAGACCTATCTTTTAATTAAGACCACAATTGAATGGGAAAAAATATGGTAGCGGACCACAACCAGCTGTGGACGGTGCATCACCACCTGGAAATGCATCTAGAAGTAATTCCTTGATTGGCAATCAGGCATAATAGCACGAAGAGAAAAGGTGCACTGTTATCCCATAACAAACACATTACTTTTTAAATTGATGCAATAATGCATATGCTATATGCTAGTAATCTAGGAACTCAAAAGTGAAAAAGACAGGAGAGATAGATAAAATATTAACATATAAGCACAATAACAAAATATAAAACGATCGCTAAAAAATGGTCGAAAGTAATGGTGGGGCGGCTACTTGTGCTGTCTCCTGGTCTCCTGCAAGTTGTAAATAAAGGTGGAAACATTTTGTAAGCTTTTATCAATTATCTATGGCACATCGTCAAGACTCAACTGCAAAGATTCGGTTTCTTTTTGTTAAAAGTTAATTTTACATCTTTGTAGGGAATAATCCCTTGGTAATCTCACCAGGAAAGGAACTTTGTAATATTCTTTTCTCTTTCTTGTGTAACATCCTAAAAGGGTAGTCTGCACTACAATTATTGAATCTTGACCTTATTGCTCCAAACATTTAAATCCATGCGTTTTCTCCTTTTAAACATGATCAATAGGTTCCTCAAATATTGATGTTGTTGCTGTTGTAATTCACGATAGCATATCTATGAGTTGACACTTTTTTTTTCACCCATTTAAAATATAGTTTAAAACTTCAATGAGGCACATCCCATGGGTCATTGTTAGATCATACCATCTGTGTTGATTTTGTTGTCATTCAATCCATTAATTTGTGTTGTCACCGTCATTAGCTTTCATTTTATGAACCTGTTTACACAAATTCCTGATGCTTTGAGACTATATATGTCATTAAATTTGTTTTATATTTTATTTATTCATTAAATTAGTCTTAGGTTTGCGGTTATTATAACAGTATTTTATGATAGCCAAGTGTAGAAGGGGCTCCCCTAATTGTGTCAAAAATTATTATAGTGTTATAAGTTTAAAATTAAATTGATTTCTTTAAATTGAGAATTTTTATATTTTATGAATTACTTACTTATTTAAATTCGTAGCATTTTGTATAAAAATATATTATAAATATAGATACATATTAAGTGTTATTTGATTCCTTAAAAATAAATTTTGTTACAGTATCATTATTAAAAATTACAACACAACCGTAAACACAACATTATGGTAAAATTATTTAGTATCACTAGAACCACAATTTTACAACTTATATGGGGGATCTATGAGTATAAGAGTCAGCATTTATGAAAATTTGACATAGAGTAAGGACTTGTAATATTTTTACTATTAATTTAGAAGTTTCTGCTTTTTTAATGATTAGAAAAAAAGTGTGGTGAGATTCGAATTTAAAAAGCACTCAATTAAAATTAGTCTTTTGAACTAATAGATCAGAAAGTTTTTCCCTACTTTTATTTTTTGAAGTACAAAGGTTTCTTTTCCATGTTTAATTGAAAATATAAGTGATTTAGACAAAAGAAAAAGAAAAATTATATGTTTTGGCTTCGAAATTTTATTTGTACACATTAAAGTGTTTCTACACACACTCAGAAGTGATGGCGGACTTATTAAAAATTTAATATTTACACTTCAAGATTTTATTCCCACGCTTTTAAAGTGATCTCATACCCTCACAAGTGATAGGCTTACAGGAGTGTGTGAATAGGGTGTAAAACTGTAA
>STGP01012825.1:13079-24148 GCA_004918865.1 Caryocar brasiliense | reverse complement strand
GTGCAATGGAAACCCTACTACATTGAGTAAACCTAATTTGGATTTTTCTGGGCTTGGAATTTTCGAAATTAGGGTTCTGGAAAATCGGAAGCGGAAGGCGCGGGAGAGAGCGAGGATTGGCTGCAGCATGAGCATCGACAGACCCGGCGAACGGGAGGATTAGGGTTTCCAGGAAATCCGGGGCATTCCGGCGAGGGTTTTCCATGGGCGATGGGGGTGTCGCTTGCATGCCTTTGCAGCACAGTAACATCATGGAGGACAGGTTTCCCGTTCAGGACGACACGGCTCCAAACGCCAGCTCAACGACGGCGCTCTGCAGCGAAGGCAAAACTAACAACAGCAACAGCAACAGCAGCAGCAATAATAACAACAAAAGCGATGCGAACAACGCGGGCAGCAATAACAGTAACGCGAAGAATGTGAAGAGTGTTAGTATCAGCAGCAATGGGATTGGTACAAAGACGAAGAGAGTCGTGAAGAAGGTGATTAAGGTGAAGAAGATTGTCGCGGTGAAGAAAGAAGGCGCGGGGAAGAGCAAATTGGTGGAGAAGGGATCGAAGAGCAGTAGCAGCAGCAGCAAGGAAGTAGTTGTTCAGAACGGTACAGATTCTGTTCATAACAAGGCGGCCGTGGCTCAGAGCAGTGGCAAGCAAGATGAGGTGGAAGAGGGTGAATTGGGGACCTTGAAGTGGCCGCCGCCCAGAGCAGAAGTGGAAAATGGGGAGTTTGTTCCAGCGGAGAAGCTTCCGCGCAGAAGCGAGTTTGAGAAGGGCGAGATTGTTGGCGAGAAATGGCGGAAAGGGGACGTCGACAAAGGAGATATCACTCCAGGTAAATGGCGGAAGGGGGGCTTAGCCCGAGACGAAATTGAGAAAGGAGAGTTCATTCCTGAGAGGTGGCACGGTAAACAGGAGCATGGCTTCAGTAAGTCCCGCAGCAGGTATGACATGAGTAGAGAGCGTACGCCACCTTCTGAGAAGTACCCTGTTGAGGATTTTCATAGGAGGAAAGAGTTCAGCAGAAGTGGAAGTAGTCAGCATGGCAAAAGCTCCTCGCGGTGGGAGACTGGTCAAGACGGGAATGTAAGAATTAGTTCGAAGATTGTGGACGAAGAAGGTTCTTACAAGAGTGAGTATGTCAATGGAAAGAGCCATGGGAAAGAGTACTCTTCTGGTAACAGGTTGAAGCGCCATGGTACTGATTCAGATAGCAGCGAGCGGAAGCATTATGGGGATTATGGGGACTACGCAGCTTCGAAAAGTAGGAGACTATCGGAGGATAGTGCTCGCTCTGGTTATGCAGAGCATTATTCACGTCACTCTGTGGATAGGTTCTACAGAAACTCTTCTTCGTCGAGAATATCTTCACTGGACAAGCACTCCTCCAGGCATCATGAACCTGCTTTGTCATCCAAGGTAGTCTATGACAAGCATGGGCGTAGCCCAGGCCATTCTGAGTGGTCCCCACGTGACAGGCCCAGGTACTATGATCACAGGGACCGTAGCCCTTTTCATCATGAGAGAACTCCATATGGTCGAGAAAGATCGCCCTGTGAACGTGAGAGATCTCCTTTTGGTCGGGAAAGATCCCCTTACGGACGAGGGAGATCTCCATATGGTCGGGAAAGATCCCCATATGGACATGAGAGATCTCCATACAGCCGAGAAAAATCCCCATATGGACGTGAGAAATCCCCTAATGATCGCGCCCGTCACCAAGATCATAGGTATAGGAGTCCTATTTATTCAGAGCGGCCTTCACAGGATCAAGCTCGATACCATGAGCGCAGAGATCAGACCCCAAACTATCTGGAGCGGTCCCCACTTGATCGCAGGAAGCCCAGTAGTCATCGAGAGGCAAGTCGAAAAGGTGGAGCTAGAGAAAAACGAAGCAAGCCGCATGGAAGTAAAGGGCAGCAGGATAAGGTCAGCCATAAGGATTCTAATGGAAAAGACACGGAATTATCTGCTAAAGATGCTCAAGACAGAAGTAATGAGCATGATCTTGCGGTGTCAGATGAAAAAACCACCAATTGTGAGCCTCAGAAAGAAGAGCAGTCACAAATTCAGAGCACGAAAGGCCAAGAATCCCCGCATGCTGATGGAGCTCCCCCTGAAGAGCTGCAATCCATGGAGGAAGATATGGATATATGTGACACACCGCCACATGTCCCTATGTTGGCTGATTCATCCACAGGGAAATGGTTTTACCTTGATTATTTTGGCATGGAATGTGGGCCTTCAAGGTTATCTGATCTTAAGACACTTGTTGATGAAGGAGTTCTTGTGTCAGATCATTTTATCAAGCACTTGGATAGCGATAGGTGGGTAACTATTGAGAATGCAGTGTCACCCATAGTGACTGCAAATTTCCCATCCATAGTGCCGGATGCTATAACCCAGCTTGTGAGCCCTCCAGAGGCACCTGGAAATGTATTAGTGGATATTGGAGATAATGTGCAGTTTGATACTCAGAAAGGTGAGGACGCACCCGTGAATCAGCCAGAGCCAGTGGTTCTCCCGGATGACAGTATAGCTGCATCTGAACCTTGTGAAAATCTTCACATTGATGAAAGGGTTGGCAGTCTGCTTGATGGTCATGCTGTTGTCCCTGGCAGGGAACTGGAGACCATTGGAGGTATTCTCTTCATTTTGGTCTAAAATAAGTATTTTTCTTCTTAAATCCTGTATCTTTGTAATTGTGATTATTTCTTTGCCTGGTAAGGTATATCTTATATTTCCTTTTTTTTGGACTTGCCATTCGCAGAAGTGTTGCAAATGACATTTGAAAATGGACAGTTGGAGGAATGGGAAAAATCAGAAGGTATTAGTCCTGTTTTTATTTTGTATTTTTGGATATTGGATGGAATTTCGGTAATTTGATTCTTCTTCAAGTTCCTTTAACTCGGAATTTGAATATTCATCAGAAGACAGTCAAAGGAACAGCTTTTAATAAGTTAGGTTCTTGCATGTACAGGTTTCACGTGGCTTCATGCTGCTGTTGCTGAACAGTATTGTCAAAGGAGTGATGAACAACCGAGTTATTCTGAGATGGAAATAAAAGAAGCTGTTGAAGTCAGGTCAAGTGTAAATTCTCACAAGGATCATGGTTTTGCCTGTTTTGATGACTCAGCTGACTGGTTTTCTGGCCGATGGTCATGCAAGGGTGGAGACTGGATGAGAAGTGATGAGGCTGTCCAGGATAGATTTTCTAGAAGGAAACTTGTTCTTAATGATGGTTTTCCATTGTGTCAAATGCCGAAGTCTGGGTTGGAGGACCCACGATGGCATAGAAAGGACGACTTATATTATCCCTCACAAAGCAGAAAGCTTGACCTCCCTCCTTGGGCATTCTCCTGCTCTGATGATAGAAATGAAGCTGCCAACAGATCAACTCTCACTAAGCCACCTTTGGCAAGAGGAGTGAAGGGAACCGTGTTATCAGTTGTTAGGATTAATGCATGTGTGGTAATGGACCATGGCTCAATTGTTTCTGAAACGCCCCGGGCAAAAGTACGAGGAAAAGATCGGTATCCTTCACGGTCTGGTAGGTCATATTCTACAATTAGTGATATGAAAAGATCATCGGAAGTTGATTCACATTCCAGATCTGTTCATGGCCGTGATCTGAATGTCTCTTGGAAGTCAATTGCATCCATTAGTGCTCCAAAAGACCGTCTTTGCACAGTGGATGACTTGCAATTACATTTGGGTGAGTGGTATTACCTTGATGGTGCTGGCCATGAACAAGGGCCTTTTTCATTTTCAGAGCTTCAGGTTTTGGCAAATCAAGGTATTATTAAAAATAGTAGCAGTGTTTTCAGAAAATTTGATAGAATTTGGGTTCCAGTTGCCTCTGTCCCTGAGACTTCAGAAGCTACTGCTAAGAATCAATCAGAGGATGTTTCAAAGAGTGGTGATTCATTGCAAAGTCTTTCAAAATCTCATAACAATTCCAAGAATGACAGCTGCAAGAACCCTCGTACTTTTCACAGCCTGCATCCTCAGTTCATTGGTTATACCCGTGGGAAGTTGCATGAATTGGTGATGAAATCATATAAGAGCAGGGAGTTCGCTGCAGCCATTAATGAGGTCTTGGATCCATGGATCAGTGTCAAGCAGCCTAAGAAGGAAATTGATAAACATGTCTACCGGAAACCAGGTACTGATGAATGTCAATGAACGCTTTGTAGTTAATGCTGTGACTTGTTTGACCGATGATCTTTATTTTTCTATCTTAATTTATCAGGGGGCCATATGTTTTGGCGCATCATTGACATCGTGTCTTTTATTCTTTTATTCTGTTTTTTTCCTTTCTAATCATTTCTTGTATGCTGATTTTCTTTGTTTACAATGTTTACTTGGTATCAACTGTAGAAATTGATGGAAGTGCTGGCAAAAGAGCCCGGATGCATGTTGATGAAAGTGACGAGGACTACATGGAAGAAGACTGGCAATCAGTTCAAAAGGATGAGATTACTTTTGAAGAATTATGTGGTGATGCTTCCTTCCTTAGGAAAGAGAATGCATATTCTGGGACTGAGATGGGAAGCTGGGGTTTGTTAGATGGTCATATGCTGGCCCGGGTTTTTCATTTTATGAAAACAGACATGAAATCCCTTGTCTATGCTTCTTTGACATGTAAACACTGGAGAGCTGCTGTCAGTTTTTACAAGGATATCTCAAGACAGGTTGATCTTTCTTCTGTGGCTCTAAACTGTAATGATTCGATGATTTGGAATATCATGGTAAGTTTTGTGTTTTGTAGTAAATGTTCTGACAAAATCTCTCTTCCCAAATTAATATGATTGTACTCTTGCAGAATGGTTATAACAAAGAGAAAATAAATTCACTGGTGCTGGTTGGTTGCACAAATATCACTTCTGCCATGCTTGAAGAGATTATTCTCTCTTTTCCTCACTTATCATCTATTGATATTAGAGGTTGCAGCCAGTTCATGGATCTATCCCTTCGATTTCCAAAAGTGAGCTGGCTCAATTGTCGCAGTTTCTGCGAAGATTCACGTTCTAAAATAAGGAGTCTTAAACAGATTAGTGAGAAAATTCCTTCATGTAAGGGGCTGGGTACTGAGACAGATGATTTTGGTGAACTTAAGGAATACTTTGACAGTGTGAATAAGAGGGACTCAGCTAATCAATTATTCCGACGAAGTCTATACAAACGATCGAAATTGTTTGATGCTAGAAAGTCATCATCCATTCTATCCAGGGATGCCCGTACAAGGCAATGGGCCATCAAGAAATCTGAAAGCGGCTATAGAAGGATGGAGGGTTTTCTTGCTTCTGGCTTGAAGGACATCATGAAGGAAAACACCTTTGACGTCTTTGTTCCTAAGGTACTACCAACTGTTTGGCTCTTGAAGATGTCTTATGGTATATCGTCACTCAACTGCTTATTCTTTTTTATTCTTTTAGGTGGCAGAAATTGAAGATAAAATGAAAAAAGGTTATTACTTGGGTCGTGGACTGAGATCTGTCAAGGAGGATATTAGTCGCATGTGCAGAGATGCAATCAAGTAAGTTTAACCTTAATGAATGGTAGAAACTGAATTGAAGTACTAAAAGAGTAAACTTTAAAAAAAGATGTGTAGGTGAGGCTAGCAAGAAGATTTGGTCGAATCATGAAACCCTTGTTTTTTCCCCAACATGCATTTCCTTAGTCTACAACACTCTACTCCAACTTGTTTTTTCTTTTTTTCTTTTTTTTTTTTTTTAAACTTGAAGGTCTGCATAGTTGTTAATACTTCATATGTGTAGTTCTTTTGAGAGTCCGCAGATGCGTCAAAAGTTATGTATTGTATAGATTTCAATCTCTAGTTAGCTGCTATATGTAGTTGCATTGTTGAAAGTTCTCCCCTGACAGCTCCTTACTGGTATACACTAGCATTGAGATGGAATAGGGAGAAAAACCATCCCGTATTGCCCTTATTTTCCTCTCTTCCTCGGATATTTTGTTTTTGTTTTTGATTGCTTTATATTAACTCCATATGTATAATTCTGACCGTGCAGAACAAAGACTCGGGTTGGTGGAGACATGAATCGCATTATCACCTTATTTCTCCAGCTCGCTTCACATTTGGAAGAGAGTTCCAAGTTTTCTTATGAAAGAGATGAGCTGATGAAATCATGGAAAGACGACTTATCTACAGGACTAGGTTCTGCTTCCATGAAGTATAAGAAGAAGTTAGTCAGTGAAAGGAAGTATCGGAGTAATGGAAGTTCCTTTTCAAATGGTAGTTCTGATAATGTTGATTATGTATCTGATCGGGAAATCAGAAAGCGCATATCCAGATTGAATAGAAAATCTATGGACTCAGGAAGTGAAACTTCCGATGATACAAACAGGTCTTCTGAAGATGGCAGGAGTGGTAGTGAGAGTACTGTCTCAGACACAGAAAGTGACTTGGATGTTGGTCGAACTGGGGAGTTGAGAAGAGATGGCTACTTCACAGCAGATGAAGGCCTATATTCCATGGCAGATGAGCGTGAGTGGGGTGCTCGCATGACTAAAGCAGGTTTGGTCCCTCCTGTCACTAGGAAATATGAAGTTATAGAGCAATATGTAATTGTGGCAGATGAGGAGGATGTTCGACGGAAAATGTCTGTCTCTTTGCCTGATGACTATGCTGAGAAGCTTGATGCACAGAAAAATGGAACGGAAGAGTTGGATATGGAACTTCCTGAAGTTAAGGACTTCAGACCTAGAAAAGAGCTTGGAAATGAAGTTATAGAGCAAGAAGTTTATGGGATTGATCCTTATACACACAACCTTTTACTTGATTCCATGCCAGAGGAGTTGGATTGGCCTCTACTGGAAAAGCATTTGTTTATTGAAGATGTGCTTCTCCGGACACTGAACAAAAAAGTCAGGCATTTTACTGGCACTGGGAACACTCCTATGATGTATCCTTTGCAGCCTGTTATTGAAGAAATTGAAAGAGCTGCCGAGGAGGATTGTGATATACGAATGATTAAAATGTGTCGAGGTATTTTGAGGTCCATAGTTAGTCGTCCTGATGACAACTATGTTGCTTATAGGAAGGTATGGTACATCATCCACATGTTGCATGATCTTTTTTTGGTTTTGAATTTTTTTAAGTAAAAGCATCCTTTTGCCATTTGTTATTCAATTCATTCCTTATTGTGTTTTGCTGATCCTCTCATGTTTTCTTTCTTTTACATTGGTAGGGCCTTGGTGTTGTTTGCAACAAAGTAGGTGGCTTTGGAGAAGATGATTTTGTTGTGGAGTTTTTGGGAGAGGTATGGTTACAAATTATTCATGGTACTTTTACTGATTGGGCTTTAATAAAGCCGTACAAATGTTTTGCAAATTCTAGGCTTTTAAAATGCCCATTTGTCTTATTTTAGAATAGGAAGGTTTATTTATATGTACTGGATACCTACCTGCTAAAACTATGTACGATAAGAATGACCATTTGAGATATCTTATTTGACAGATAGCTTCCATCTGTTCATGTATTTATACTGAGTTTATCACTTACAAACAACTACTCTTATCCACCTCCTCCCCTCCTATATGCGCTGCCAAGGGTCTCTAACCTGCACCGATAAAGTGTGGGTACTTCCATTCGAATCTTGATCTTATCAAATGACAACTTAAAGTTTCTACTTGTGAAAGTTTCTGCTTTCATATTGGCTAGAAAGTTAAAGGACAAGGACATTGTAGATAAACAAAGAACGTCTTTTGGTTCTTATGGGAGGTCCTTGGAGTCTTTGGTTATACATAAGGTCTCCACTCCATAGACCTCCATTGGGTGTCCCATAGGAAATTATACATTGGAGGTCACAACCATTTTTTGTTGTATTTTATTTACGTAATGATTTTCTTGATTTATCATGGAAATGAAAGTTTCTTTTCTTTTTCTTTTTCTCGAAATATAACTGTTGTAGGTTTATCCTGCATGGAAATGGTTTGAGAAACAAGATGGGATTCGTTCTTTACAGAAAGATAGTAAAGATCCAGCTCCAGAATTTTACAACATATATTTGGAGAGGCCAAAGGTGTTGTTAACTTGACTGTTTAACTCTTTGGGTTTGTCATATTAGAATTCAAATTATCTTTTAGAACATATTCATCCAATTTCCTTTAATCTTTTTGACAGGGTGATGCTGATGGTTATGATTTGGTTGTTGTTGATGCCATGCACAAGGCAAACTACGCAAGTCGAATTTGTCACTCTTGTAGACCTAATTGTGAAGCTAAGTAAGCTTTCGTTCCTTCTTTAACTTGTTGCTTACCGCGGGCACAGTTGTGAAGTTCATAACACTATGAAGGGCTTTGCTGGCTAATTACCTCTGCTCCATATAGACATGATATTGATACACAGATTCTATTAATGAGTGCTCTTGGGGAAGTTGTTAGGGTTTTATGTTACACTTATTGATTCTTATTTTTTGAACCGATGGCCACCAAGACAAGTGAAGTCTGTTTTAGATCGTTAATGTTTGTTATTCTATGAGTCATAGGATGTTGATCATTCTGTTATTATCTCAATTTGTTGAATGCAGAGTTACTGCTGTAAATGGTCAGTACCAGATTGGAATCTACACTGTGCGTGGAATCCAAGATGGTGAGGAGATAACATTTGACTACAATTCCGTGACAGAGGTGTGTATCTTTTGCTTTCAGCTTTGTTTACTCCACGATACACCAATTTCATACTTTCATGTCTGATGATGGATTGCTCTTCGTATTGCAGAGTAAGGAAGAATATGAAGCATCTGTTTGTTTGTGTGGTAGCCAAGTCTGCAGGGGAAGCTACTTAAATTTGACAGGTGAAGGGGCTTTCCAAAAGGTGCGATCTGCAGTTGATATTATTCTCTTGCTTGAACAAAGTTGGTATTATAGTGTTGCCTCGTTTAGATTGTTAAAGCAGGTTGAATATTTGTGGTACCATTTTACCCTGAGATCACCAAGTGAAATTATCTGCTAATGGGTGTGTAATGTTTTCAGGTGCTGAAACAGTGGCATGGAACATTGGATCGATATTATTTGATGCTTGAAGCTTGTGAATTGAATTCCGTTTCCGAGGAAGACTATCTGGATTTGGGGAGGGCTGGTTTAGGCAGTTGTTTGCTGGGCGGGTTACCAGATTGGGTGGTCGCATATTCGGCTCGTCTGGTGTGTAAACTTGCTACCTCTTTAGTTTGTGATTGACTTGTTACAGAGTTTTTATGTCTTCTATTCTTTTGACTCCACTGACACTTTTATCTTAATGAAGGTGAGGTTTATAAATTTTGAAAGAACAAAGCTTCCAGATGAAATTCTGAGGCATAATTTGGAAGAGAAGAGAAAATATTTTTCAGATATATGTCTTGATGTTGAGAGAAGTGATGCTGAGGTTCAGGTAAGTACCGTGTGTATGTTTGTGTGTTGCTGTTATCTATTTTGCATGCAGGAGAGTATTTTTGCTGTTTCTTTCCTTAGAGTCACCTTGAATCTTTCTGTTTGAGGCAGGCTGAAGGTGTCTACAACCAGAGGCTTCAAAACTTGGCTGTTACTCTCGACAAGGTGAGTTCATCAGTTAATTTTGTACTGCAAAGAGTGTATGTTCTGCACAACTCATTTGTAAACCTCATTCTCATTTTCAATTAATGTTGTGTGTGTGCTCAAATCTAGGGGTGTCTATGATGCTTAAGGTCTTAGAATGATAATTCTAAAATTTTCATGTTTGCTGTGATCTCATGGGTTTTTGAATTCTTGGTGCAGGTGAGGTATGTAATGAGATGTGTATTTGGTGACCCAAAGAAAGCTCCACCTCCACTAGAAAAGCTTAGTCCTGAAGAAACTGTTTCTTTGCTCTGGAGAGGCGATGGATCATTTGTGGAGGAACTTCTTCAGTGCATGGCTCCTCATGTGGATGCTGACATACTAAGTGATCTTAAGTCCAAGATACTTGCACATAATCCATTAAATTCTGATGACATTTGTAAAGAGCTTCAAAAATCTCTATTGTGGTGAGCAGCTTAAATTGCTTTAATTTTATTATTGTTCGCATTGGCACTTAGTAGAAGATGCAACTTCATGTAACCTGTTATTTATTTTGAAGGTTGAGGGATGAGGTCCGAAGTCTTCTGTGTTCATACAAGTGTAGGCATGATGCTGCTGCAGATTTGATCCACATTTATGCTTATACAAAGTGCTTCTTCAGAGTTCGGGTGAGTCCTTTTGTTCCTGGTCTTTCTTTCTTATTTTGTCAGCTGTAGCTTGTTTTGTTCTGATGCAACTTCCATTCTGTTACAGGAATATGGCACATTTACTTCTCCACCAGTTTACATCAGTCCGCTTGACTTAGGACCCAAATATACTGATAAGTTGGGGGCAGGCATCCATGAGTATCGGAAGACCTATGGTGGAAATTACTGTTTGGGGCAGTTGATATATTGGCACATCCAGACTAATCCTGAGCCAGATTGTAGCCTGATTAAAGCAAGCAGGGGCTGCTTGTCGTTACCTGACATAGGTTCTTTTTATGCCAAGGTTCAGAAGCCATCACAACAGCGGATTTATGGCCCCAAGACGGTGAAAATGATGCTGGAAAGGATGGTAAGTGTCATTACACATTTCTATTGCTGTCGTGTGCTTAGCATTTTCAAGTATATGATGCCCATGGTGAAAGCCACTTCCTCGAGCTAAATTGGAATTATGATTCGGAAATTTGTAGAACCGACAAGGACGGTTGCTCATTTGTTGGTCCTGTTATTTCTTACAGGAAAAGTATTCTCAGAAGCCATGGCCCAAAGACCAAATATGGTCATTTAAGACAACCACACAAATTTTTGGCAGTCCAATGTTCGATACTGTTTTGAACAACTCACCCCTTGACAGAGAGATGCTACATTGGTTGAAACACAGGCCTACCATATACCAGGCCATGTGGGATAGATAATGAACTTTTCCTAGGTTTCGGAAGCTGCAGTGGGGAGTACAAGGCAACGATAGTGTTAGCGATTTGGGATATGGTTTCTCAATTTTAGTTCGTAGCTGCCCCTTTTAGAGTGGGAGTTGGTTGGTAATCATTCCACAACG
>STGP01012682.1:4754-23173 GCA_004918865.1 Caryocar brasiliense | reverse complement strand
TTTTTTGTGCCAGAATTCAACAAAGTGACTTGTTCAAAGAAAAAGAAGAACCGGTAAATCGGCTGATAGAGTCCATATTTTAAGGATAAAAATCTCTAATTCTGTTAATGAAGTTTCCAAATTTTAAGAGTAAAGAATAGACTACTTTTCATCTTATAGTTATAATAAAAAAAAATAGTCACCAGGTGTCAAACACCAACACAATCTTGAAAGTTATATTGCCATCTATTAGCTATGAAAATAGTTTCATGGTCTAGCAACTAGAGAATGCTAATTAAAATTTTGTTGTACTTAAAGAGAAAGAAATTTAGTATGTCTTCAAGGTCTCGAATTTAAGTTTTGCGAATAGAAAAAAATTATGTTAAGAGAATTTTTTTTTATTTAAAGTGCAACGTAACTTGACTCTAAAATATCAGAGTCTAATATGACTTTTAAATACTAAAATATGATACATAAAAAAAATTAAAGAATATTAAACACTAAAAAAGTTAAAGAATGTTAAACATGTGAATGAGGCATTATGATGTTTGATTTTCATATCGTGTTAGAGGAAGTATTAAGCGTAGAATTTGTAATTAAATACAAATATGTGAGATTGACTCAATTAATAAAGTAAATATACTTTTTATCTTATTAATTAGAATTTGATTATCAGGTTATAAAAATATAATATTTTATGAAACTCTTATTAATTTTTTAATTCTGACATAGATAATTTATCTTTAATTAAAGAAGAAAAAAACATAATCTTGGTGGACAAAAATTGATTCCAAAGTATCTTAATTGCTATAAAAAAAAAAGAAAAGAAAAAGAGGAGGCATGTTTTTCAATTGAGAATATAAAAATAAACCAAGACCAAAAAAATGGAGTTTTACAATAATAATAATAATAATAATAATAATGTGTTCATTTTCACATAAATTAAGATGATCAATGAAGCAATTAAAAAAATGCAAATTGTGCCGGCAGATAGAATATGATTAAAGTATCATGGCCATGACAATTATTGCATTCAAGGGAATGCAAGAATTTTTATTGTGTTTTCTGTGCACCGAAATGGAACAAACAATAATTATGTCACCCAAAAGAAAACCACCAAGCTTCTTAGTTGTTTAATGTGGTTCTATCTAAGACCATCCTGCCTGCTACTATGCATCAAGCTGTACCATTTTCCTACTTTTCCAGCATCGAATTGTACTTGAAAACATGTCTATCATATGCGAGCACAATAAACAGGTTGAAAAAACAAGTTTTTCTTCATATAATCGAGAGACAATGTAGTATATTCTAATGAAAGGTTGGAACTTTAAAAGCCAATATACATAAATTGGAGCACCAAAATGTTGACACATGGTCTTCAATTTAATTTTTGGGACATCCCCTTTCACTTCAAATTTGTTTAATTGAAGAGGGTATGGCGTGTGATGTAGTGGGATTTTGCCAGCTGTAGCTCATAGCTCGTGCACAAAAAGTCCACTTTGGACGTGCAAATTTTTCCAGATATTTGAACGCTGGTGTCTTGTTTTTGTGTTTCGAGATCTTGATTCAGATCTGGGGGCACTAGTGTGGATCTTATTTGATATCTTTAAATCTTGAGACTTAACTCTAATGTCAAAAAAAAGCTACTAGTGCAATGAACACAGCCAAGGATTCTGCGACTAGATTTACCCACTTCAATGGCAGGCGTTCCACCCTAACCATTTTTGCTGAGATTTTTTACTATTTATTATCACACTACAGGACATCGTACTATTAGGGACAGCTAATTTGAGACAAATATATAGTTTCAAATGCTAAGAACATTGGCATTAACTGAACCATTTTTGCGAAAAATAACTCTTATCTGAACTAGTGAGAAAAGCTTAAACAATGCTACAATAATTAAAAGTTTGATTTTCTGCTTGTTTTCAGTTGAATGAAACAAAAATACCCAGTAAATTTTTTAAGGTTTATGTGCTATAAATTGTTGGACTCGAATTAAAAAATAAATATTAAAAAAAATTATTTAAAAAGTATGCAAAAATTCATAAAATTAAGTACTATATATCACTTAAAATTTTTAAGATATTGGCTTTTTACACACAAATTGTGGAGTAGTGTGAAAGTGTATGTTAAATAACCATTCTGTTTCTTTCTCTTGACCAATCTCGGAAGTTCTAACATCAACGTTAGGTGAGATTGGAATAGTAGGGATCTCTCCATTCCGTAAATTTCTCAAAAACATTTGCATTTTGTCCTTTCGAAAAATAACTATATATATTTATATATGATTGATTCAATCAACATGTTTATCACGTGATATACAACTGCTAAATACCAGCCATTTCGGTTAGTGATTCAACTTAAAAAATTAAATTATTAAGTAAAATTTAAAAATAAATTTTTTATTATTTCTATCACCTCCCTTCATACAAATACTGAGGCGTGAACAAACACAAATCTATCACACTTTATATTAAAATTAATTATTAAAAATAAAGATATTAAAATTTAAACTCTTCTTGATTATGACACATCTTGTAATTAAGTACAAATGTTAGGAACCATCTTTTTCTTTTTTTTTTTTTTTTCTCTTTTTTCGAGTTTTTAAGCTTTAAGTAATTCTTATTCAAGTTGGATTTATTATAATAATTTAGCTTACATAATTGAGGTAGAGAGAGTACATGGAATCTTGAGAAGCTATTATTGATGTATGACCTTCCAAACATGGTGGCACCCATTTGAGTCTGGGCGGTCGACAGACACATGACACTCTCATTTGTCCACATTGCCCATCTATATCTTCCCTCTTTTGTCTCTTAGGTTACTTCCTAGCTAGTCAAACAGTGGCTCTGGTGGTGTCCCATTCCAAAGAGAGAAAGAGATGGTAAGAGTTTGCTAGCTGCTCCCGATACCTGGCAACGATTTATCATATGCGTGTGATTGGCACACTAAGCATAAGATACTGTATTACACGAAAATAATGATATTAAGAAGATAATTCCCCTATTATTTCACACATATATATAAAATATACATAAGGTTAACTTAATTAATAAAAAGATATATGGTTAATACTGTGATAAGAATTTGATTAAATTAAAAAAAATTATACAAAGACTGTTTCAAAAATATCTTTAAACGCTATAAAATATATATATATATATATCTCAATTAGCAGTGTCCTTGATAGCAGAGTCACACAAATCTTATCACCATATATATATAGTTAGGTTTAGGAAACAAGACCTGTTAACTAATAATCCTGCTCTCTCATGTCTGGTCTCTTTCGTTTCCTTAACTATAACAACATCCACTTTTTTTAATACCCACAAACCGAATCATTCTTCTTTCCTTCTTTTATTGTTATGATTGTTATTGCTACACTGGTCCTTTTTATTATTATGTCAATTACCAAAAAATAAAATAAAATTACTCAATCTCTCTCTCTCTCTCCTTTTTATTTCTTTCTTTCACGTTTGCTCCAGTGTTACTTGATATTATTTTTTTGGGTTCTCAATATTAATTATTTGGTATTTTATGTGAGGTATTCGTGTTGAATTAGCAATTGTCAGTGTCCATTTCATTCTTTGTGTCAGATAAATAATTGCACACCATTGGTCGACGTATAGCTTGCATCAGACAACCAATGAGGAAAGTCGCAGGCTGCCTGGCTCGCTTTGTGGTTGAGGTGGGGATTTAAATTGAAAAGAGGCCTTGTATCATTAGTGCCATTTGTATATTGAAGGACCCGTGAACTTTTCACCTTGCTTTGTGAAAGAGATAGGGTTTGAATAGGTCAAATACACAAACAGAAGTTCGCTTTTGTTTTTTTTTTTTTTAACTTTTTTTGTGGGTGAGGGTTTTGAATAGGTAGCACAAACAACCTTTGCTTAAGTACATAAAATACATTTGTGTCTGGCTTCTTCCATGTATTATTAGCCAAAACATAGCAGCGAGAACCCAAAAACCCAGAAAGTAAAAATAGTTACAAGGAAATCAAATTTAGATTTTAGCCTCGCTCTTCTTTCAAGAAGTGGAAATTTGGCTTTCATTCCATTATCCGAGATATTTCTGTATATGTAAACCTATGTCTGTATATCAATATAGTCTATGTTATCATGAACCTAAGTTGAACTGTGATTTCCATTATTCGACCTAACTGCAACATGTGTGTGTGTGTGTGTGTGTGTGTGCGCGCGCGCATATTGAATGTCACAGTTTCAGAAAACGACAACAAGCTTGAGGCAAAAAATCATATATTGACTTTGCTTAGACAAAGATAACCTCATTCAAGCCAAGAACATGTTTGACACGCCACGTTCGCATAATGTGACAACCTTAAGAATACATGTGTACTGTATATATATGTATATGTCAATGCTTTCGTTCGTATAGTAAACAAGTCCACCATGAAATTTCTCACGAGATTACCAGGGTTGAAAACGAAGTCACGGGACGGTAAAATGAGTTTGGTCCCCAAAGTCTTGAGTAGGGCAGATGGTGGGCCGGACCCAAATTTATATATATATATATTTGAAAGTTCTTTTCATATTGATTACATAATTATATTTTTGTGGCAAAATATATAGTTCCGGTAATATTTTTAAATAAATATGGATGTTTACAGGCATGTAAATGCAGGCCCGTTAATTGTGGAGTGCCTGTTTCAGCTTCTGCTATTCTCTCTTCTTAGTCAACTAGTAGAACAAAATAAAAAGCGCAGTAATTATTGGCAGAGCAGTGCCGAAAATTTGGCAAGAGATTCTCTGACTCCCAAGCATGGCGTGGCATGCATATTCGCAGGTTCATTGCAGGCGGTGTGCAATCGGGACATCAAGTGATTTTACTTCACGTACAGAATCTACAGAGATCATTGAAACGCCTAGAAGCTTGTTTTGTAGCGGAAGCGCACATCCTTGAACAAGCCCAAGAGCACATCCCTCCCATTCATGCACTTGAGACTCCTGTGCCTTTGTCTCTGTTATGTTTTAGTTTTTACCTAAAAACCGTTCAATAATAAAACAAACCAACTTCTAATCTTATGTGCGCTGACGACATAATCTAGATTTAGGATGATAGTGTAAAAAAGCATAATTCAACCCATTTTCTCTTTTCAAATGCCAAATCTTTGCCCCAGAAGTTGGCTTGATCATAGTGTTCCAATAGATTGACGATTGAAGGAGAGGAAAAATCAAACTTGGTTACTATTTGAGGCAGCATGATTCTTAGTATGAGAGCTTGTCTGCTTAGAGGAGATTCACAATCATACAAATGTATCTCACATTATCTCTAGGTGTGAACATGCACGCCCCAAAAAAATGATTGCGGAAAAAAATTGGTAAAATGACTGTATGCGTCTTTCCCATGTCATCCTTGTTAACCTAATCCTTTCCTTTTCCCAATTCCCCTTTCCACAATTCCTTTCCAAGCATAAAACGTGCTTCATCTATAAAAAAACACCAAATGCTTGTCTATATTCTGCCTTTTGTAAAAGACACAAAAGAACCCTAAATTGTCCCATAAATTTACTCCCTTCCCTGGAAAGCTAGCTCCACCATTGGTTGTTAAAGGGGACAAAAGCTATCAACTAGTTGATGGAGGAGTTATTCAACTCCATGATTGAGTTCCATCAACTGGGTCTCATCAACTAGGGCTAAACATTCCATTATTTAGAAAACCTAATGATGATTTCCAAGATGAATGACCAATTCAAAGGACAACCCATTAGGCAGCAAGCTACAGATATTAGTTTTCTACTTATTAGTGGATGAGTAAACTAAAAAACCATCTCCACATGTTTATTATCTACAAGAATTCTGGTCCATGATGATGTGTTTCTGTAAGGGCATAGATTATCTTAATCGGATGCTGTAGCCATCCTGACAGACAAGTACTAAGTGTAGCTATCGACGTGTGAAGGTGATGGCATTCAACAATGTACTACTGGCGAAGATTAGAAGTGTATAATTAACTGAGCCAAATGGAGGATGGTGGGCAGTCGCTTGAGCCCACCATATACGAACTTGGGTTGTTTTCAGAATTGCAGTAAGAGCACTAGAGATTGATCGAGATTCCTCTCCAAAAGCATACAATGGATGTTGTTCTTTTCCACTTTATCATGTGAAGCTCAAATGAGAAAGGGATGTTGAATACGATACAACTTTGATATCCACTAAAGAAAAAGACATCAGTTTTCGATATTCGTACAATTTATATTGCTGTTTATGATGTTGATTTTGGAATGCTTTAGGTTTCAGATGCTTAATGGTCTTGGTTTTTGGGAAAATAGTCTCGGTTCAAGTTCTTCATTTGTTTTTGGGGAGACGTTCGTTTTAACAAAATTTAAAATTTTTTAAATCTTATTTATTTGTTTATATATGCATTTATGCATGCTTTTATGTCTATATTAATTTATTGTTCTAGAAAATAAAATTAATTTTAAATTAAATTTACATACATATTTTGGCATTAAATAACTTTAAACAGGTTTAAAAATTTAACATTCAACTTATAATATACTCAATCCATATAACACGTAATAAAAACGGGTTTAAAAGTTTAACCTTCTACCTAACATATTGTAATATAACAGAAATTCATATACAAAACACATATATGAAGTTGGCTCAAGATAATCTTAATCAAATTTAAAATTTATAAATTGTGAGATTAATTAGCCTTTTTTTTTTAATTCTTCACCTGTCTTACAAAAAGTGTTTCTCAAATGCCCATGTCTCTCATAGTTAAACTAAATAATATATAAAAATATTGTTAAGGATACTATTATTATAATTTTACTGATTTATGTGTCAAATACGTATAAAATTTAAATAAACCACCGGTAAAGTCCATACTCTACCCATTAATTTAGTGAAGGGGTAAGCTATTACTATTTTGATCGCTACACACTCAATCCTTATATACATAATAATAGACATTCTTCCATATAAGCACAAGAATAAAAATCACAAACAGAAAAGCAAAGTAGAAGAAAACCTAAGCTTGGTTTGGAAATTAGTGGTAGCTTTTCATTTTGTTATTAAAGGTATAATTAAATTTTTTTAAAAAAAATTTATTACACAATTATATTTTTTTACAGTTAAAAATAAAATTATTAATTAAAAATTATTAGTTTAATTAAAAAAAATAACTTCTCGCTTGAAGTTTAATTTTTAGAAATATATTTATTATCTTTAAAAAAAATTTCATCACATAATTTTAATTTTATAATTAAAAATCAATATTAATAGTTGTGACATAACCAAACTCACTGAACCAACAACAACAAAATAATTGTGCTATATATTCACATCATATAATTGGAAGCATCCGAAAAAGCTTTCAGGAACTTGATGTCATGATTTCATGTACATATTATGTCCTTTCACCACATTGTATACAGCGCCTTTCCCTTTTCTACTCTTTAATTACTTGTAAATAAATCGGTATACCACAAATTAAATGCTAAAAGTGGGAATTTGGTTGGGGCCAGGAAAGGAAAGGGATGCAGTGCAGTAGCCTACCCTAGTCAACTCCAAATGTTCTTTCCCACTATACATCAGTGTTTGATATTTGGAATTGAAAATTTGCTGCGCTTCTGCATGCGCTTGAGTGATCCACAGTCACTGTAGTGCCCTGATGCTATTCCAAAGATCAGGTTTTGTCAACATGCAGCATCATTATTTGATTATACAAAGGCCTCTGCACGCCACACCTGTTTTGTTCAGCAAGCAAGCACGGAAAAAAATCTAACCACCAACCACCATGCCATTGCCAAAATCTTTGTGGCTGGGGGAATCTTATCATTCATGCACTGACTGGATTTGTATAAGAGAAGCCCTTTATTTGCATATGCTATTCTTATCTGTTCTCATTGTTCCCTCAAAGCCCTATTTCTCTATTTGGATCCCTTTAATGAGTGAGGGACACACTAGGTTTGATGTGAATAAGTAGGGTGTGCACCTGAGATTTTGTTAGGGTATTTCAGTGTCCCATACTTGATGCTGATTAAAGCTTTACATGGTGCACTCATAATGACAATGCAATAAACAAACTGTACTTAATTATCTGAGGTTTCACCTGAAGGCTGAATACTTGCCTTTATGCACACATGCCCCCAATCATCTGAACTCAAATTGTTTTGTCGTGGTGGTTAGGTGACACAGAGTTGCATTACAGGACTCAAAGCTCATAATTGTTTCATGTCAAAGGTAGGGCTTCTCACAAGCTGTCACTGGTACAAACTGACCCTAACTCAAGGTTCTTTGCCATTTAGTGGGGAATAAAAAAAAATTCCGTACTTTTTATCATTTGAGGTGGCAAATCACAGATGCCCCATTAGTACATACAACCAATTTTTTAAGTTGTAAAACAGTACTGGAAATGATCAGCTTTTTCTTTATATAACAATAAATTATTAGTACATACAATCAAAGTATGAATCCCATTTAAATATAATTCTTAAATCTAAAAAAATATATACTTTTTAATAAATATATATTTTTTATTAAGTAAGTATTCTAGGTATATATTTTTTTAACTTTTTTAGTACTTATTTTTAGTAAGTAAATCCCTTAAAGATGCAACCAGCTTTTACCGCTTTGCACAGACACAATTGTCCAATAATTGAATGCTCTTACTTCACATCGGGTGGTTCGAGGTTTAAATCCCAACAAGACCTATAGAAACATTTAATTGAATTACTCCATTAGTGTCACATACATATATGCAGGATCAAATTCCAGCAAAAGCAATTACAAAACCAAATAATGTTCCACAGCCGTATCACTTAAAGCAAAAAAGGCCATGGGCGACTTGTACAGATGCTACGTTTGCATTTTACATAATTCCTTAATCACTTGAAAAGGTTAGAAGCACAGCCGTGATTTTCTGTATAAATTGGGAAAGAAACAAAACTGAAATCTGCGAGTCCTATCAATCCGCAAATCCTTGTCTCCATAATCAAATTATAGATAATTAGTAGATCTATCGCACCGAAAATACATTACTTTGCAGACACTACCCTATTGTGTCATTGACAATTGGGTAGCTCCTTTTCAAGTCAAACATAGAGATAGTGGTTGCCTCTGTCATGCATTTTTCTCTCTCTTCTGGTTTTATCAAAATCATGCGTGTCTTTCAATGCTTGATTCATTGAACGGATACTTTTTGGATGGAGATGGCTAAATGGTACATTTCTGTTCTCTGATTACCCTTTTTTATTTTTCTACTGTAAAGTTTCTGATACGGTTAGTTAAATATAGGAAAGTCCATGCTTTAATGGCATGTGCTTTAAAGCTTAGTGGTCTGTAGATAACTGCAACTAAGCTTTGTGGATTCTTCGTCATTTCATGGTACCCGTCAGAAGACACCTTTTTGATTTGGATGTTTTTTGCCTGTAAATTAAGGACTTGCCCTGGTTCTAACAGATACTGTTTCCTTCGTCTCCATTATTTTCCACTTCTATCTTCCCAAATAGGAAAGTGTTTAATGTCTGCTCAAGTCGTAACCTAATGAAAAAAAAATAAATGAAAACCTGCTTAGATTTTGAAGGCCATATTGTAACAGTAACACCACAATGACAGTGTAATTGTTAACCATTGCAAGAAACGCCTGTACCTGGATTTCCCATGCTTTTCAGCCTTGCTGATTCCAATCCAGGCTTCGTGAGGTGTGGAATAAATTTTCAGGACTTGCATTCACCAATTATATAGAGCAATTAGATGAAGACCAGTCCATTAACCAAATTCACCATTTGCTGGAGCTAATTGATGTTCGTGGCATAAATTTCCCAATGTCTGCGATTCTTATGCATCAAACAGGCAACTCTATGTATCAATAGACTTGTAACCCAACAATACTGAGATTATTCTCAGGGCCAGGGTCCAATTAGCCACAATGCAGCCTAACAAAAAAAAAACACCACCTCCATGAGGATTTGAGATGTATTCAGAGAACATCATTCTTCCTAACATTTATCTGCTCCTTCGTGTGTTCAATTTAAGTCAAAATTTTGCTCTATTTGTTATATTAAAAGTACAAAATAAGATTCATCCTCGCTGTTGTATATCATAATAATTACATATTCTGGAGAGACTAGCCAAGGTCGCTTCCAGGGAAATACCACAGAAGATGAAAATGTTGACACTTGATGCAGCCAGAGATAGTGTAAGTATGATGATGCACCTGTCCATATGAATGACAGCATAATTGCAGCATGGAGATCGAAGAACACATGTATTTTGAGGTTCTCCATCGAGCATTCCCCTTCTCTGCAGGCATTGGAACAGAAGGTTGAAAAAGAAAAGACAGAGCCACAGTTGCTAGAGAAAATCAGCATCATCATCATAGAATTCATCCTCATGTTCAAGAAAAGGATCAGCGTCATAGGTTCCTCCAGCATCATTTTCATCCTCATCTTCATTTTCTAGCCCTGAATCACCACTTTTGTTCATGTCATCCAATTTGCGATTGTTCACTGTATGGGGTAACTTGTCATCATTGTCAGTGTGGGACTCAACTCGCTGTTTCTTTTCACCCTGCAATGGTAAGAGGAAACATATGTATGGAGATTGAAATATTACATCAAAATTCTTATGATCACCACATGTTCATTCAAAAGAGTGTGGAAAAAGGAAACAAATGAGTGACCAATTAATGTGGAAGAACATTTCTCTCATCGAATTCTCAAGGCTTAAGACATGGGCTCATTATACTTGACCGTAGCTCATGTCAGAAAAATCTGTAAGGCGCTTAACAAGCCATACATAACCAAGATTTTAGCTGCTTCTTAGTAGAGAGATTGCCAAAAGCTTTCAATGAAACACATAATTGAAGGGCAGAGGTTTTCTTCTCCTTTACCAAGTACAAGACTTTGTTGTCTGAACTTTTTGTTACCGTCCCATTCAACTCAGTTTCACATGACAAAAAGTTCACTCTTCAAAATAAAAATTATGATTTTCATATTGTAAAGGGCAGAGTTGGTCATAATTCCCTGAAGAATGCAGCTCTTGGCAATGGTCATTCTACATGCAGTAGAAAGTTCAAAAGGTAGGTTCACATCACATGACGATAAGGGAAGCAAACATGCAAAGTAGAACCTACTTTTGTTTTGTTATGTCTTAAGAACATAAAAAAGAAATGCATGTATGAAGAAGAGAGTGCAAAGATTAAACATACCTGTTCACCAAAGAGTTTCTCCAATGCATCGAAGTTGATTTTTGAACTGAGTCTCTGCAGAAGAAATCATACCCATCACTAAGCATAACATGCTATGCAGTCCACAGAAGTTTAACACTATACAATGAAGATTAAACAGAAAATGGAAACAATCAATAATTCCCGATTGCATTTAAGGACATGTTTATGACGTGCAAAAGAATATGCATCAGAACATGAAGCTGGAGCAACCCCACAAGAAAATTTGTTAAGAGCCTCAACAAGGTTCTAATTAGTTCTCTTTTTGAGATTACAAATGCAGCATGATTGGCCTAAACCTATTTTTTTGCAAAAGGGAAAATTTGCATTAAGATGAAGAAAACTATTATAGGAGGAAGAGCCTTCCCTCTAAGGAGAAGTCCAAAGCAAAATAATTCACTTTTCTATTTCTGTTGGATACTGCAGTAGTATCACCATCAATACCATTAAACACCAAATACCTCTATGGTAAGTCTCTACATCAATAGTACTTGGACCATTTCGGGGTTATAATTCTATGGCAATATCAAATGTATCTTAAGACCATTTACAGGCTTGGAATTATGCTAATAACTCACTTATCATACTAGGGGCGATTAACCCATACAATTTGTGCTCTTACGATCCAATGTCTATTTGGATTGCAACTCACTAGATTGCTATTAAGGAATCTGCCAGTGCATGTCCACAAACCAGCAGGAAGTCCTGCTTTATTGACCAGACACACAACGGAAGTAATAAAAATTCTTAGTCATCCCTACATTCTTCCACATTTTGGAAATATGATACATGACAACTTACCCAAATTCTATTGCTTCCAGAAATTTTTCCGATTATTCCTCAAGTTAAGACAATCAAATTTGGAATATCTTAGTGTGACTTTTTGCACTTCTATGTTCCAGATCAAAATAAAAGGACGTGTGGAAACAAAGTCCAGCACTATGTCCAATGCCAATACCTTCTTTAATAGCATTCGGTGGGCAGCTTCTGAAGCAGATTGAGCAGGATTCAAGTTTCTTGCTTCCGCAGCACGCTTTTGTTGCCTTTCCTAAAAATGAAGAGTCAAAAATTCAAAAAACGAGTACAAAGAAAGCTTAGAAATCAATAAAATAATGTGTCATTATGCATAATAAAAACCCAAACAATTTACGAAATATGTCATGGACATCTGCAATGAGTAGGATTAGAGAAACAATTATAAAGGCCCAGTATGGCAGTAGTATATAGATGCACTCCATGCTGTCACGTATCAAAATTCATATTCAACTTTGTGGATGAAGGTTCTCAACTTTATGAAACATGCAAGAGGAACAAAAAATTGATCAAGCCACTCAACGATTCACACCATAACTTTGGGTCCTGAAAGTCCTGTTGCCTTCATTCTTCATCTACAGTCCAATTTTGTATAATGAATTATTGCTTAGTTCACTCATGACTGTTCCAGTTGACCAATGAACACAAAGGTAATTCTATATATTACTAGTACCTTATCAAGATACAAGACCTTAAATGGGGCTTGACCACAATTTATTTTTACCCTGACACTTTCCCTATTCCACATTCACCGAATTGAAAGAAAATTGTAGAGCATCTTCTTTTTTTTATATGGAATTTCTATAGCTTCCTAAACAAAGGTGTCATGAGCATATTATGCCATGACCACAAGTATTTTACATTGATGTTGAATGAACATAATTCAGACCAATAGCTAGACCAAAAAAAATACAAGTTTAGGGTACTGGAAATGACCAGAATAATACCTTTCTAGATTTTGCTACACTTGCTACAGCAGCTTCTTCAAGTTTCTTTGCAGCTTCCAAATCCTCAGGGCAGTTCTTGAAACTTTCCTCCCTAGCTTTCTCAGCAGCTGCAGTTGCTGCTGCTTTAGCTTCCTGTTCCTGTAAATAGTTAAAGCAGATGTAGTTATTCAGAACTTGGGAAGAATAGTGACTAATTAGTAAGCAAACTGTAATGAATATGAAAACACACTCAGTTTTCCAGAAAATTATCATGTGGCTTATTAATGTCTTGACAGAAATTATAAGGGAATAAACTACAAAAGATTGAACCAAGAAGATGAACTGCGTTACCTTAATATATTCTTGGTTCATAAATTCCCAAATGATCTTTTTCAAATCTTGCTCCACCTTGTTGTGAATGTAGCCATCAACCTACAAAATGTGAACTCTGAGGGTCCAGGACTCAGATTACCAGTAAAAGAAAAATGCAAAATTCAATTGATAGATTGAACTGAAATATGGAGTCAATTATGCATCACTAAGTTAAGCAGGACAGCGACTGAAGCTGCCATTATAAGAACTTATACATGACCAGGAAAAATGCCAACCGAACTCATAACTCCAGTATAGGTAAAGGTGAAGTATTAGATGAAGATGATATGTGTTAAAAGCCAGTGCTAAGAAGGGACAAAACATTACTTTACTCTTTTGCTGGTGAGAAAGATGAATAAATTTAATTTATCTGATCAGTTCCATGCATGTTTGTGTGTCTGGGGCAACCAAACACACTTCTGCTGGCTTTTTCACTAAAGAGCCAAAAGCAATAGCCCCTAGCCTGTTTGCCAAACAAAACCTTAAAAGAAATATCTCAGTTTCTGAACCTCCCAGCCTCCTAGAATTAAGCACATGAAATTTCCACAGCGAATAACAGTAGGATTGCTTGCAGATTAGGTCTAACCAAATTTTAAATGAACACGCTTAATTTTCCTATTACGTCAATTGGATTCCTTCAAGATCTTTTCCGGCATTTAATTATGAAGAAAAACACTAAAAAAATACTGATTACAGAAAACCATCCAGTGTACTTTAAACTTTCCTAAAAACACTAAAAAAAGTACTGATTCCAGAAAACCATCCAGTGTACTTTAAACTTTCCTACTCCTTGCAGTAACCCCTAAATTTATTTTTTTTAAAAAAATTACCATAAACAGAAATGATGAGATGGAAAGGTGGAAACTAATTATGACTCGGTATATTCACCTCTGCATCATCAATATCAGAGAAGTTGTCTGATTCATCATCAGCACCAGAAATATTATCAGCTACCCCATGCAATTCATCGTAGCCACTGTCATTGGTAGCTGCCCCTGAAATGTTAAGTTTCCAGCAGAATTTCAGTAAAAGGCAAGGTTGATTCAATAAAAAATGTCTTCAACACAATATAAAAGGTCATCTTGCCAAGAGTTTCAGGCTCTGGAGATTGTAGTCTTTCATCTCTGCTCACATGTTGCTCGTTTAATTCTTTCTCAAGCTAGTAGGAAAAGAACAAGACAATGAAAAACACAAATACATTAAATGAGCTCAAAAAAAACCGGAGTTAAATTTTAGTTAAAAATTATGCTGTCTAAAGATAGCAGCAGATCTCCAACAAATATGCTGTTCTACTAATCTAAATTACTCCATTTTATGTTTAAGGGACCTGGATGGGAAAGATCTCATAGCAGAGTGTGCAATAGCGGATTCCAGCGACCAGGCATGATATTCTGTAACTAGTATTTGACATAAAAGCCATAGATTTCAAAGTGATAACCAAATGATAGCTGTAAATGAGTTAAAATTCATAGCAACGTATAAGCTACTATTATGCTTCACATAGAGAATTAGTTATGGATCAGATCAGTGACAGGTTCTTTACTAAATCTGGATCAAACAGTTGAATTAGCCAGTTTTGGTTTGGTGGACTTGGATTGAGGTCTGTTAAGGGGATATTACCCTTAACCTTTCTTTAGTGGTCCCAAGTAAATCCCAATCTTTCTAAATTTTTCATGTTTCCCCAGTTATGATAAAAACTCTTCATTTCCCAATTAATGACCATCTTTGCACCCTCTTATTTAAGTGTGTCTTAACAATTTCACAATTCAAGACTACAGTGACAATTGTCACAGATCTACTCCCTTGTACTATAAATACTTCCTACAGGGTCCCAGAAACTAGACTTAGAGTTGAGAGTTGAGTTTCTTTCATTCTTTCATCAAAGTTCTACCCACTATCCTTTCTTTTCCTTGCAACCTAGAATTACTTTTCTACTTAATCCTTTAAACCATCAACCTACCATATCACTTGACTCCCCTAAGGATTTCTCAATCCTCCTCCCTCAACCTGCTCTAATTCTTCTTTTTGGTTGGCATTACCTATGTAACACTACCTTTCTTTCATCTAAGAACCCTCCATTACAAATTACAATAACTTTAAACTATTGTTATGAGACCTAGAATTTCAAATCTTTGAAAGTAACAATAAAATGAATCAAAACTGTTAACAGACATTAGTACCTTGTCTTTTGTATTATAACTTGAACATTATAAAATGCTACAGTCATGAGGCCTAAAACAGATTGCTATTTGTGTTTTTTTAGGGGAGTGTATTTAATTCAGAACTTCACTATCCTATAGGCTTTATGCAAGTTATACTTACGGATTTTGAGGGGTTAGTATCATCCACGGTAGATGATTCTTCCATTCTTTTCCTCTCAGCACGCTGGAAAGCAGGAGGATCGGATCCTCCATCAAATCCAATGAACTGCATCAGAGTAAAAGCATTCACAGTGATATGAAAAGTTAAATGCATGTAAGAAAATAAAGCAAAAAGTTTGCCAGATGGGTAAAGACTTACATATGCGTAACAATCTTTGCAGAGTCCATAACCAAAAGGATGTGCACTGGTGCCCTTGTGCTGACAAAGCAACTCTTTTGAACTTGACTCCTTTAACGGAATATTGAGTTGTTCCTGTGTACTTCCTTTGAGCTCCTCTGCCTTTGCGTTCAGTTCCTCAATCTAAATGCCAGAATGATAAAATAAATTACCATATTACAGTATATAACTGAGAGAGAAAGAGAGATGGAAATGAAAAACTTGAAACAAAAATTCAAATGGCAAGAGTAAATATGCATCTTTAGAGGCCGATAAAAAAAATCAAAGTGCAACTAAAAGATTAAAGCTAAATAAGCTTTGCCCTCTAGGTGGGCAATGCAGCATTTTGACCCAAAAAAACTAGAAGCAAGAGAATAATTGGCTACAGCAAGTTCTATCCATTCTAACTTCCATAAAGTAGATGTTAGGCAAGCAAGAAGCAATCTGCAAACAAGAAAGTAGGAAAACGCAAATAAGAACATAATGGGGGCAAAGTACAAGCTACATTCACCGAAAAAGAAAAGAAGCAAAGCCATCTGCCAAAAAATAGATTAACTTGTTAACTAAATGTAATATGTTCACATAGTGTGCCTTCATATGTATTAAATTCAAGCCACAGCCTGGTCACAAAGAGTCATTTTGCAGGCTGCCATGTAGCATACCCACTTCCCATTCTATGAAAATGAAGCTCTACTTAAAGGCCAACAAGTGAGGGAGGTTACATCAAACATAAAAACCAAATTGATGCTATATCAGAGACACATATGACCGAGTTCATTGTACCGGACTGCTAGTTGGTGTCATCTGTAGTTGCATGCTTGAAGAGACATACCGTTAAGCTCCCAGACTCTGTATTCTCAAATTCAACCAATCGCTTTGACAGTGTTGCTTCACAAACATGCACCAACTGTAACTGCATAACATTTAAAGTACAGATCACATAACCATAATAGCAGCTTATACCAAATGAAAGAATATAAATGGACAAAGATACATAAGAACAAGGTCAATACTGGAAACTGAAACTCATATGCCAGACTTAGAAACCAATGGATAAAGTTGATTATCACTTTGTGAAATTGTGATACAGGGTTAGAATAAAAAGTATACAATAACATCCTGCCAGACATTACTAACATTCGGCAGAAACAGCATTTACACTGATCTCAGTACTAATCATATAAGGTAATTCACCAAACAGCCCTGCAACCCTTGTCTCATTTTAAGAAACGAAAAATGAAAAAATGCATTAATTTCTAGCAAGAACATGTTCCTCCAACATGTTATTGCATAAAGCAAATGGCCCAAACAGCCTTGCCGTCTCTCCTGTGCCAATGCGATATAAAGCAACCGCTGTTCTGCAGTTGCACTAAAGCTCTAAATTTATCCATGAAAACTGACTTAAAAGATCATTCCATCTCTTAAATCAGTTCGTGAAATCAAGTTGCATCCTTGCAACTGCTAAATGCAAGTTCTCCAACAAACAGGAATCAAGTTCTGTGGTCATCATCTACGTAACCATGATGTACTCCAACAACCCCAATAGACCCATACATGGACATCATTTGCAGGAGTAAACCTGGCTAGATTTATGCATACCTACAAGATGGGAGAGTATCATGTTAAGCCCTAACATATGCTAATAATCAAATGACTAGAGATGCCATTGGCAACAGGCTTCACAACAGACTTCATTCTGATCAGGGTCACAGATCATCATTCACATTGAAATGCCTTTGTAATTTGCAAGTAGCAACCTGCCGTTTTATCGAACTTTATTTGTTCTTGTCAGCTGTAAATGATATGACTACTAATAACAAGGAAAAAGAAATTCATTACACAGTCAAATCACAAAGGTAAAGGTAAAATCAATCCGGCATGCCAATAGACATTAACAGGTTTCCAAGGATAGAATACATCATCAATTAAAGTTCTTTCAAGAATGCATAGACAACAAGAAATGCAAGCATACTTACAATCTTTGATTTAGAACATTCGATACCATGTAAGAGAGCAGATATGTATAATGCTGCCCCCCATAACCCACTAGGCCTTCTACCTGTCTGTACATGGTACAAAATCAGTCAGAAAACAATGTATAACTAAAAATATGGCTGACACCAAAATTTCATCACAAAATATTCAGTTTTCATATGACATTAGAGAATAAAGCCATACCTGCATCCAATCACGATTCATGCTTGCAATAATGGTTAGTGCACAATCAGCAATTCCCTTGTTTTTTCCTCCTGTTAAAGCTACAAAGTACATATTGTTCAAAAAATTTGAGTCTCAGTGCTAACTAGAGGTCGTTAATGGCTAAAATAGCTCATCAGCATTCAAGTGATTGCAGATACTTACAAGCTGTATATTTATGAATGAAAATGGAAGGATCAAGAAGTTTCTGACAAATAGGATGCTCTGTAAGATTTAAAACTTTGCAAAGCTGCAAGAATACAGCACCTAGCACATAACTGAAACCAATTGCAGCAACAGTAAATCACGGCCTTTCGCATAATCATGAGGGTAATCAAGATGACAACAAGCTGAAATTGCTGCTAAAAGAAAAGGCCCCTTACACATTTATCCTCA
>STGP01012675.1:0-11519 GCA_004918865.1 Caryocar brasiliense | reverse complement strand
CCCTTTTTGATTTGTGCTTTAAGCATCGAAAACGACTGTATGCTCATATATTAACAATGATGTGTACAATTTTTTAAGAGAAACAACAATGATAATTCTTCAAGAAATCAACCTATTCCCTTTTCCCTAACAATACATATATTACATATAGATAAATAATATTTGTAATAGAATAAATATTTTTATTTCATTCGAAGTTTAATTATAACTTGATTCTATATTAATTAGATTAATGTAATTTTTAAATATTAAAAATTATAAAAAAAAATATGAAAACATGATCTCTTAATTAATTAATTTGCGATTACTTCCAAGCAAACGCAAAAATGACTTGATTGTTCCAATGCAAGCACAAAACATCGCTTAAAAAAAAATGAGCAGACTACATTTTTTTTTTTTTTAAACCTTTAAATCTAGGTGTATTGAATGTGGTTTACTTCGGTTTGAATTCTAAATGGTTGAGAATGAGGGTGACGGATTGCGGTTCGACGGGTGACTACTAAGATGGAAATTGTGAAAGTCGAAATACCGCTCAACATTGAAAATAAAAATTCCGAATTGCCCTTAATGCTTCTCTACTGCGGCTGCTTGATTCGTCTGTCACGGGGGCGATGTGCGAGGTGAAGATGAGACAATGATGTGCGATTCAGGTGAGACAACAGCATGCACGGTGACAACTTTATGAGGGGACAAAGTGCCCGATAATGGCGCGAGGGTGTATATGGCAACGACGTGCAGGGCAACTACGAGCCAGGCATGGCGATGACATGTAGTCAATGAGGCGTGATGATTAATTGGGAGGCAACGGGGGAAAAAAAAAAAATGGAAGAAGTAAAAGATAAAAAGAGAGAAAAAATGAAAAAAATAAAAAAATAAAAAAAGAATTTTAAAACAAAAAATATTTTATTTTAATTAATTAATATTTAGTTTCATAATTAATCAAAGAAAAAAATTCAATTTTATAATGGAAAATATTTTGATTTTATCTTTTGAATAATTAATAATTAATAATTAATAATAAGAATTTATTATTATTATTTATTAGTAATAATAAAAACATAACTAACATAACTAAAATTAATATTTTTATTATAATTATAGTATTATATTATAATTTATTTAATAACAATTTCATTAATAAATTTTTAACATCAATTTTAAAATTACCAATTGTCTACAATTAAAAATTTTTTAACTTTAATATCAAAATTCTAAAATTAAAAAAAATATAAATATATATATTATACCGTTTTCAAGATTCCCTAATCTGCATCTCGATAGATCTCCATCATCTGGGAAAGTTTTGAGTGCAAGACGTGGACCGAACAACCAATGAGACACAGACGCAGAAAGAAAAGAGACGGAGGAATGGATATGCACACACACACAAATGGACATGTTGTTGTCTATCATCAGATAAGAAGAATCAGATCCTAAACATAATCTTGTTTCTTCCTTTCCAAGGCGTCTTCAGACAGAAAATATACCTTCTTACATTTCATCTCACAATTGGTGGAGTTTGAGCGGCCTACCCGACTCATATTATTGGACCACGCAGCCTCAACGTCATAGAGATTTTGTTGTTTTAATACCTTGCTAGTACTTGGGACATCTGCCATTAGATGGATACGCAGCCCACTGGGAAATTTGCTGTTTCGTGGGACAACATCATCATCCGGCAGTCCACGTTTCTTCTCCAGCAAATTATTATAATAATCTTTTTCCCGGTGCACATAAGATCACGACAATAATTTCCTTTAGTTATTCAATGTCGTGGGATAACTATGCGTAAGTGTACATGGAGAAAGCGTGGAGAGCTCCCCTCCAGTATCAAAAGCTAGTCAACTTCATATAATATATATATATTTTTTGGTACAATAAGAAAGAAAAGGAAGATAACTACATTACACTCAGGCCAGCCAACTGAATCATGACGCATCCAGAAAAGAACATCAGCTGGGGAGAAGTTGGCTTAAGTCCAGGCCGGTACTAACGGGACACGACAGCCGGACAAATGTTTACGTTACCTTGGCATCGTTCCTGCATGCACTCAATTCAGGAGACATGGGCCAATTTGTTGGCTTCATGTCTCCCAGAGACCCAAAGATAATCAACAGACCTGAATTCCTCATCCAGCCTGAGAAGGACATTGGACCTGCGCACCAATTGTTTCGACAATGTTATCTTACGGAAAGGCATTTCCGGTATTATATTCACAACTGAGCAACAACAAAAATCATCCTTCTGCCCTGGCAATGCCGCATCATGTCATGCAAGAACACGAGTCAAAGTTCGAGAATACAAAAAATATGCATTTGATATCAGCTGAGAAGACATTCAAACGCAAGACAAACTGAATTTTAGATTTTAGAAACTGTGTTCAAAACTGACAAGGCACAACTTACAAAACTTGCCTTGTCAGCCTTGTAAGATAATTAAGCAAGCTTACTTCAAGATTTTCTTTTCCTAATCAAAATCAAGCTCTCTACGATTAAAGTAACAGGCGAAGTTAAAATTGAGACCTGTACTTCTACGATAGATTTTCACTGTAGTGGATTATGGTTGCCTAATTCCGTGAACCTTTGAGACAACAAACATGCTGGCCAACGATCAGATCCATTAAATAGATAAATCCCAAATCCAACACTCTTGAATAGAGAGGTCATTTGGAAGACAAAACACTGATTTCAGAGAAACTAAGCCCCAAGTGAGGCTACAAATAAATCAAATGTGTTTGATAAAAACTCCAAAGTATGCATCAATGAAAGCTCACTTGATATTCAAGCCTCATTTTTAAACTCTTTTACTAAACAAGTCAAGATTGAACATCAGATTTGATCCATTTAAGTTCAATCTCGTCAAAGGTTTGTTTAATTTTTGTAAACTATAGTTTAAACTAATTTGATAAATAACTACATAAATATATGAATAAAGTTATTTACACAGTTAATGATGCAACTCGACAAAATCTTGTTTAGAAGCTCATTTAGGGCTAAATTAGTAAACAAACTAAACTTGAGCAACCCTACATTTAAGTCAAGCTCTGATGATTTAATAAACAATAATTTTTTAAAACTTGGATTCAAGCTCATTATTTACGAAAACAATGTGAACCACCAAAGCTTCTCTTGACTCTGCTCATTTGTAGCACTATCCCCGAAACTTCCCATCACACAATCAGAAAAACCATAATACTAAGATTGAAAATTTGGGTTATTTCATAAGCTTTTTCTACTTTTTCTTTATTTTTGGCTGCGAGGAAGGGGCAAAAAGTGTGCAATGACAGAGAACAGCAGCCATACTGTGTGGCCAACCCTTACAGGCAGCCTCACCAAATATCAACTGGACAATTTTCAGGTCCTGAAACCACCCCCAGGCCCAATTACCAGGTATCCTGGTTAACTTTCTGCAGACAGATTAGGTAGCATTGCTGAAATCAAGCGAAGCCAGAAAAGGAACTTCCACAGGTTCTGAGCGGATAAAAAGTATCATATACAACAGCTTTTCCATTCATTTTCCTTGCTCTAGGAGAGAAGTGAGAATAGCTTTATATTAAAGAAAAAGGATTTGGTTTGAAGCATGCATATTTGTAAAATACAGCATGCATTGCAGATATACATAAAAAGCTACATCTCTATACAAATCATATGTAGCCATCGAGGTGAAAAAAATAACTTTTCCCATTTAGTAGTGTTCTTAATCATATATAAACTTCTAAGCCTTATAAATGACAGACTGCTTCACAGAAAACCGCACAAAATTAAAAGTAGAGCAGCAGACACAGTGAAACATTTTATTTGAAATACAAGATTAACACAGCTCACCTGTAGTTACAGAAAATAGAGGAAGAAAATCCTCACAAAGGACAACACTGAAATAAGAGTCCCTCCTAAAAGATAGGCTTGTAGAGTTCTTGACCTCATCCTCCTGTCAAGCAGAGTGAAGTGGCAGAGAGCTACTTCCAAAATAGATTCACTATCCAAAAAGTATACCTAACACAAAATGAAAAAACATATAATCCACAAGAAAAATGATAGAATTTAGAAGCACAAAAGAAAGCATGCATTTTTTGCATTGTCAATTACATTCAGAATGTTCCTATTCTTTTTGGGCACATTGTATCTAAGATGCCCCAATTTCCACTTTCCATAGATAAATAGAGCATGCACCCCATAAGCAAACAAAATTAACCCTTTTTTGTTTGAGTACATACATGTACTTATTCCACATGATTCTATCATTCTTCTCCAAAACCAAAAAATAAAAGGAAAAGTCCCCTGTTTTATGACAGATTTGAATCAACACAGTAACAATAAGAAATCAGAATATATCTTCAATAATTGATAACTATGACATCCAAGAATGGAAAAAATTGTATTGTTGCGACTTTTGGAATCACCAAGGCCATCATCTTCTAACAAGAAATCCCAAAAAGAAATAGAATAAAGAGAGAAGCTTAAAGACTAATAAGTTTCACAGTCCTGAGACTCTAAATTCCAAACTATTGCTTTGAAGATAGGCATTACTAATGACACAAAAATGGCCAAGTGGAACAAATCCAAATATATGACTAAAACTAGGACAAGAGATTAGACTCAAGATCTAGGAGCTACTAGAGTTACCCCTGCACCATTGCAAATTGCTGGAAAACTCATAACCACATCAGCAGTGGAACGGTAATAACTCTGCCATTGATGTGGCAGTGATACAAGAGAGAAACAATAATTAACATGAAGAGATAGAAAAACTTGAGATATCTAATATCTAAAGAGATATAATAGTAACATTAAGTCAAAGGGTAGAGAGTAACTCGAATAGGCAGCATCAATCCTGCTACTTGCAAGGCTGCTTCAGAAAGCAACCATAAGCCGACATTTTAAGGCCAATTAAAGATAACACATACGAAAGAGAATCCCATAAAAAGACTAGTAAAAAATAAAACCAACCAGAATAGCTTCATTCAATTCTAATTGTCCTAAATCACAATAATTAGAAAATCACTTAAATATGGAACAGACAGTACCAAATAAATGGATACTACATATTTCTAATTTTTCTCAACTAGTCCATCATTTTCCCCCTTTTGCAGAAAACACAACCTCCAGTTTTAAAGTGGGAAATTAACAAAAGATCTGGAATCTTAGATTGTGGGGGGGCAAATAATAAATCAATAGCACCTTCTCATAAAGAAATCGAGATTGAAATATTTTTGGTCACTAGAGAAATTAAACTTTTCTATGTAATAAAACTAACAGCTACACAACAGTGAAATATTTGTCTGTAACCAGTGCATGTCCAACATATTTCTAGATTTTATTCTTCAAACCTTGAAAAATATCAAGAATATAGGATCCAAAAGGCAGATGATTCAAACTCGAATGATCACCTCCATTGCTAAAATGAGGAAGAATTGAGATTAGTCTCTTGATACCTTCAATCACTTGCACCCCATTGAAAACTTTTCCACAATTGGTGCATGTCCCACAAATTGGACATCTTGGTCTTCAGCTCAACAAATTGTCTTTAGCATTTACTTTTGGCCCAACTTTTGTGACAAAAACCTTAGATCTCTTATGCTTATAATTGACTTCCAGAACCATAACACTATCCTCCAATGTCAGGTCAAAGTTCTAGCTTGTTGTTGTTGAAAACCAACAGTAGGTGGGAATTGGCTTCAACCTAATGAATGCATTCTAGGAGTCGCAACTGTTCACATGAGTCATGTTAGTACCAGGGGCACCAAACCTCTCATTGGTAACATTTGGAAATTGGCCAACCAAGTTTCAAACTATCACATTTCTATTAAAGGTCCATCAGTGCAATATGACGATAATTTGTTAGAGCTAAAAGGTCAGTGTTTATGGTTAAGGACTTGAAATTAAAGTCTGTGATATGCATCGAAGCAGGAGAAGGAAGGAAAAGACAAAGTAAGAGAAAACTGTGAAGACTTGAGATATTCTTGTATCATTAAGTCCAGAGATATCTTCCTATTTCTAGGAAAAACTGTAAAGGCATGAATTTATTCTCATGATATCATCCTCTACACAAAGAAGAATCAAGAAACCCCATTCCCTAAAAACTATTTTCCAATTTTCAGAAGGCCTATTAAAATATTAGCTTCTTACAATGTCACCACTAGCCTATACAAATTCAAAAACTCCAATAACTGAGTAGTGTACGCCAACTGATATTAAAGATCTTAATAGGACTAAATAAAGCTAAATAAGAAATAAAGTAACATCAATTGTAAATACAATCTTATCAAAGCAAATCCAATCCTATAAAGCAAAATTGTCATATTAAATAACTGAAAAGATAAACATAAAACTGAAGTTCCTAATACTCATCATTATCGTCCCTAGGATACCCTTCCTCAAGTTTTGAAATAGTGACTCAGCACAATTCAATAATGTTGTATAGATAATGCAAATATGACAGTGTCGATAGTCTATAGTCTATCAGTGGCAATCTGACATTGTCAGACTCATAAGTCAAGCCTATGCACTTGCAATTGTCAACCAAAATTCCACAACTAAACCAAACTAACATTGATTTTAATTTATTCACTGAAGTAAACAACTTAACTTGCCAACTAATCTTCCTAGTCGTACCTACAAATCAGTTTTATCCACATTTATGAACATAAAGACCCCCTTCTTCTCTACAATCAAAGCTAATTAAACATATTCATACAGAAATCTAAGTAATAATACAAAATCAAAAGGCAGGCTAATTACCGGCAAACTGTTAAGGAGTGCTAGAGTTAAAGAGACATGGAAAGTGCACATGAAGATCTTTTGCAGAATACTGGGAAAATATGCACTGACAAAAATTGCCCAGCGAGGTTGATATGCAGTTAACTGAACTGATTGTGCCATGGAAATCAAATCACCCACAAAGATGAATGTGCCGCCACAGTTGTGTGTTGCTAAGTTGACAGTTTCAGGATTTGAAAATGAGTTACTACCAAGTTGCTGGCATTCTGGAGAATATGGGCTTGTATAGGTGATCTCAGCCCAAATCAGTCCTGGCAACTGAACAGGACTTAAGCATGACTCATCCTGTACAAGACATAAGAAATTAGTATAGTTGCAATTAATAGCCGACTATTTTGTTTTCAGAAATGAATTGGCATGAATTGGCCACTCTTAGGCCTTACATATGCAACCCCTTAGTTGCAAAGCCTACGAGATTCAGCATAGCAACCAACAAGGGCCCTTAATTAAATAATACAAACAAATAATATAAGGAAATTCCTAAGTATATTACACTAAAAGAATTAGGAATAAAAAAAAAATACTACAACATGTACCTCTGAACATAAGCAGCTGCTTCCATTGGTCATCTTTTTTACCCATCCATCATTGCATTTATTAAGCTTGACAACATCCTTAGCATTCAAGCAATACCGACCCTCTCTGTTATTTTGCCGACCATCTTCAATGATGACATGATTTAACTTGCTCGAATCATTGCAGTGAATGGCTACAAATTCAGTAAGGTCATTAGGACAAGCAAATTTGTGGTCCACCAAATGCATCTTCTTGCTTTCTTTGATCATTGCAGTAGACACACAATAACCCTTTGTGCTGTCGACAAATGCAAAACCTTCGGACTTGTTAGAAATTTGAAGTGTCTTTGCATCATCTATTAGAGCAGTCATCTCCATCCAATCTTGTACATTATAGATGCGTTTGCTATCCAATGACACGATTACATCACCAGGCGACAAATAACCAAACAAAGGAGAGGTAGAAGGTACATCCAAAACCTGTTTCATCAATCACTATAAATGCAATCAGTGGATTGCGCGCACGTGTGTGTGCGTGTGTCAAGAAGTAAAGTCTACAGAATACCATTAGGCCTTCACCATGTATGTAGAAGGGACTCAAGATCAACGGTTGGAGAAATAATACTAGCCCACAAACTGCACAACACTGGAAGAGAATTAAGAATTAGGAAATCATGACTGTATCCAAACAGTGAAAAAATCAATGTATTGCAGGCCTACCACAGCATTATGCCAAATACCAGCACAATATATCCGAAGGGCCGAAAAGGGGCGTAAGGCCTCAAGCAAGTCATAATCGAAAGCCACGAGGGCACCAGGAAACAGAACTGCAATAAAGAGCGCAACATATTGGGTCTGTATACCCTCACTGCTTCCCATTGAAATGGCGCCTACAAGACAAGAAATAAGAATCTTGGCTTGCACAGTTTTCAATTTAGGAGTTATTCCATCCATCTCTTGGTCATTCATTGGTTAACAACAAAGTATGTATAAGATGCAAAAAAGCTTTTAAAGTTGCAAAGACTATCAATAGAAATGCAAAAGAAGAACTAGATGGACCTGGCAGCAGCAATGGCATGGCCAAACTCATGGACAGCCACGGATGTCAAAGTAGAAAGGAACAGATAGGCAGCATCTGGAAATGACGGCCTGGAATCATAGACCTGGCATTTTACAGGCAGTGTCAGAGAGCAGGATCAAACTGCTAAACACTCATTTCCATGCACAATAAACCTAATCATTGATCGAATAGTGGATGGAAAGACAGCGGCTGACCCAAGGAGAAAACCCAAACAAGAACGAAGCAGAAAGATCAGCGAGGCGGGTGTTCCGGGGGACAAGATGCAGAAAGCTGGCGAATTGCCACAAAAGAACCTGGAACAGAACAAAACCCATTTATCGCCAATAAAAGAAAAAGAATATATATATGTATTTTATGTATTCACTTATGTAGTAACAAGGAGCGCACCATAGTAACTCCAAGGATTGCGGTTAGGGCAAAACCCACACCAACCGAAAACCAGAATCTCAAAAAGGCGCAGTGTCTGCGTCCAACACGGAAAAGTAAGTCATTGAAGCCAGAGAATTTATAGTCGCAATACCAGCACGAAACGGTGTTGCTGTTGTTGGTAGCATGATGACGTCTGCTGTTGTTGTCGTTGCTGTTGCTGCTGCTGCCTGCAGTTGCAGGTGCACGCACGGGTAGCAAAACGCGTCTCGGACCAAATCTTCTCACTCGCCTATCCTCCATCATCCCCGTTTTACTTTTAGTCTTAAATCACTCGCCTATCCTCCTTATACATATATACACGTTCCAAAAGGAAGGAGTCAATTTTCGGTAGCCTTTGGGAGGCACTCGACCGACCTCGACTGGGGTGAATAAATGGTTAACAAATTTGGTTAATTAGGTTCAGAATTTTAGTTTTGTGTTTAGTTTGGTTATTATTTTTAATTTAATTTAATTTCAGTAAGTTTTTAAAATTTAAAAAATTAAAAAATTAAATATTAAAGTAACGTAATTTTGTAATTTTATTAATAGAGAATAATTTTTAGTAGTTTGCACGTGCTTAAATCGAAAACAAATCGAAATCACTGAATATGTCGATCTTTGAAGAGGCTGGTATGTCACTGATGTTGGAGTAATATCTTGAATTTAGGAGCCCTTCGCTTTAGGAATCTCTATTCTGAATTATAGACCTTAAGGACGACCAGATTAATTTACATTTTTAAAATGTATTGTTTGAGATGTTGGCATGTTGCTTTCTGCTATCCTAGAGGGAGAGGGAGAGAGAAAGAGACCCTGCCATAGGAAGGAGCTATGTGCAGGAGCCGCTTGCCATCTGCCCTTGAATTAGCTGGTTGGATTAAACTTCCCCGAGTAATCACGTGGTGAAATTCAGCATCCCATGCGCGTTGCGAAAGCATTACATGACGATGGCTTTGAGGAAGGTCTTGTTTTGGGCTATAAAATCGCTTCCTTGTTTCTGTATCTTGATCTCTTTAAAGAACAAGCTCTATCAATCACAGAACTGCGGGGCATACAGAGACATCAAAGAAAATTGGATATACCTTTCCCACTAATGAATGTATTAATAAACCGGTAGCTGTCAAGTGGAGCGGAGACTGAAAAACTCCACTTTCTCTTGCAAGAGAAACAAAACAGATTTTACCATCACCACTATTCTGAATCGCTGTCCACACTCTCCATTCCCTTCAAGCCCCTTCGTCTTTGCTGCTGATGCCAACAAACAAGAAAGCAAACATTTCATTCAGACATTCTTGCGCGCATATAATGATAATATGAATATCTAATAGCTTCACCATACAACACCATCTACAGTGCAATGTGCGAATGTATCACTTCAAGTTAACGTTATGATCCCAACTAAATACAGAAACAGACTTATCAACTCTGCTAAAGAAATAGTTTAGGTAAGGTACGCCACACACGGTTACGTGAAGATTTCTGTCTCCCAAGCCTAACACAAATTCATGGTAGGCCATTGTTGACAACTAAATGACAAGAAACGCAACATGTACCTATGGTTTTGCAGAGGAAGATGGTATTGGTAATGATAGCCAGCCACAAGAAATAGGAACAAACAAAAAGCGCATAGTATTAACTCCACAGGTGAATCATTTCTCTGTCTTCGTTATTGTTGTATGGCAGTGTGAATGCATGTAGCTGTCCCCTTACAGCATCAATATATTTTGGCAGTGAAATATTATCTACAATCATAATCACAAATTGAACAATTGACAGGAAAGCGAGATAGAATTGTGATTTTATTTTTACCTTCTTTACACTTCTCTTCTCTCTGACTTCATATCTGCTCTTTGCCAAGTCCGAGAGCCACATCCCTGGAAAACAATACTGCCAAAATACAAGCAACCCCAAAAATAATAATTATTATTATTATCTTCAATTTGAATAGAACAAGATAAAAATGGGAAAAAAGCAATACCAGTTATGAAAAAAAATATCATGTAAATATGTGGATGGTATGGGATGGGAGGGCACCTGTAGTGTTCTATCAATATTCTTGGCCCTTTTTCTGGGTCTCTGAGGCAGCTTTGAGCCCTTCATTGCAAAGAAATCATCTTCCTTCTCCTTCCTTGATAAGGCAGTGTAAATCCTTGGCCATGCAATCATATGAGAAGCAGAAGCAGAAGAATTATTCAATTTTTCCACACCAACAAAACTGACTGGTGGTTGCTGTGAATGGGAAGCTGCTGGAGCTGGAGTTAGAGTTGGTGCGGAACCAACGTGAGGTTCTACTGCTTTAGATCTATTTTCTTTCATTTCATCTTTTGCTGACTTACTGTTATTACAGCTGCTGCTGCTATTTGGTATTTTCTTCTCAATCTTCTCTGGCGTAGGAGGAGATCGCTCTCCAGCCGTACATCTACATACAATCCTACTATTACTATTACTATTGCCACCACTTGTTCGTGCTGGGGACACACTTCCACACATTGAAGATCGCTTTTCTTTATACCTGGTCATGGCCACCAACACAATAATACCAGTTTGTTTCAGAATAAACAGCTTAATAAATACATGTATATATAACTTGGTTTTGGCTAATTTAAACAAAAAAAAGAGAAGACTTGGGGAACGAAGGTGGTAGCTAAATTGTGAAAAGCTTCATACTATGAAAAAAAGGATTTAATAGTTACCCATAACAGAATGACATTGCAAGGAAATAAATTTACATGTATATTTTGT